>CAUYUJ010018603.1:167990-200147 GCA_963575745.1 Prorocentrum cordatum
CTCGGGATGGGGGGGCGGTGCCGTGACGAAATGAAGGGCCAAGGCGGAGGGGGCGGTGCCGCGCCGAAACAAAAGGGGTCGGGGCGGAGGGGGCGCGCTGGCTGGCCGGCGGGGGGGGTGCGGGAGGGGCGCGGGCGGAGGGAGCGCGCTGGCAGGCGGGAGGATGCGGAGGGCCTATCGTAAGGGGCCGGGGCGGGGCGGGGCCGCGCCGAAGTAGAAGACTCGGGGCGAAGGCGGCGCTCTGGCAGGTGGGTGGGGGATGCCGAGGGAGGCGCGCGGGATGCCGAGGGGCGGTGCCGCGACGAAATATAAGAGGCCGGGGCGGAGAGGGCGCGCTGGCTGGCGGGCGGGGGGATGCAGAGGGGGCGCGCGGGAAGGGAAGGGGGCGGCGCCGTGCCGAACAGGAGGGGTCGGGGCGGAGGGGGCGCGCTGGCCAGCGCGTGGGGCGATGCAGGGGGAGGGCGCTGCCGTGCCGAAGTAAAAAATGCCAAGGCGGAGGGGGCGCGCTAGCTGGTGGGTGGGGCGATGCGGGGGGGGGGGGCGCGCGGGATGTGTGGGGGGCGGTGCCGTGCCGAAATGAAAGGGGGGTCGGGGCGGAGGGGGCGTGCTGGCTGGCTGGCGGCTGGGGGGGCGCGCAGGGGGCGTGGGCCAGGGGAGGCGCGATGGCTGGTAGGTGGGAGGATGCGGGGGGTCTATGGTAAGGGGAGCGCGCGCTGGCTGGCGGGTGGGAGGGTGCCGAAGAGGCGCGCGGGATGCGGGGGGCGGTGCCGCGCCGAAATGGAAACGTCGGAGCGGAGGGAGCGCGCTGGCTGACGGTCGGGGTGATGCGGAGGTGGGGCGCGGGATGGGGGTGCGATGTCGTGCTGAAATGACCAGAACTCTGGACACCTTGTGCAAGATAATAAACGCAAAATGAGTTTGGGCCTGGCGACGACACGTCGCCTATCATGTGATCATTCTTACCCCCAAATGAGCCGCCCCCACAGCAAGAAAAATTGGAGCGCACGGCCGCGCCCATTTCCCACATCATTTTTACGTAAAAAATCAACGAAAAGGACTGGCGCCTCGAAGCTGAGAAGGAATCGCAAAACAGTAGGCGGGAACTGATTGCGCCCCCGGGGGTTGGCGCAGGAGGGACAAACTTGCGCGACGATCCCCGGCGGCCGGCCGCCGGCGCCGTCGCCGGCACCTGGCCGCTGGCGGCTGGCGCTCGGCCGCCGGCGCCCGGCCGTCGACGTCCAGACGCTGGCCGAAGGAGCCTGCCTCGCTGCAGCGCGGGCCTCCGGGGGCCGCCCTGTGCCCCCTCGCCTCCCCCCGCCCGGCCCCTCGCCAGGGCGAGGCAATGCCGGGCTCGCGAGGAGAGCGCGCAGCGGCGCGCCCTCGGCGCGACTGGCCGCTCCCCTACGAGGGCAGCGCGAGCGGGCTGGGGCCCGCAAAGAAGGGGGGGGCAGGAAGAGGGTAACCACAACAACCCACGGGAAGAAGGGGAGGGGGAACGGGAGAAGAAGGAACGCAAAAAAAAAAATAAAAGAAGAAGAGGCAGGGACAGAAACGGAAAGGTGGGGGGGCTCGAGATGCTCGCCCCGCCCTGCGGGAATCAGACAGCAGAGCGCGCGCACGACGCGCTGGCGCCGGGATGCTGGCTCCTTGGCAGCGTCTCCCTGCGCGCACGCTCGTGCGCGCTAGCATGGACTTGCCAGCCTATGAATATACATAGAGTCACATATATAGATATACATATATATATATATATAAATATATATATATACACAGGATGATCGCCTAATTTCGTGTTCCGTGCTCTGCTATTCTGACATGCTTCAATGCCTGTCCATGTTGGGGGCACTACAGAGAACGCCTGAACACACTGCCGCGCGATGTAGGAACCCCCTATCACGCCTCCACAACCTGGCTGACTGAATCAAGGCTCCTCCTCGCGCGGCAATTCGCCAGTAGCTTCCTCGAACCGTTGGCAGCCCAGTCGTGCTAGGCCGTCCTCCCTCAGCCCCATTGCGGAGGCCCGAATTTCTGCCCACTTCGCACTCGCAAACGTATTCGTGAGGTCATGGAGACGGAGAAGACCTAAACGTCCCGCTCTACGGATGCGCTACATCATATCCGCGCCCGCGCTCAGATAAATATGCTTATGCTTATGTCTTCTTCGAAGGAAAGTGGGCGAAGACCGTGGGGGGGACAACGGGTCCTGCCGAGACGACCTCGGCCCTGCCGTGACACTGTGTGAACCGCTCAGCAGCGAACCATCTCCGCTCTCGCCCCCATCTTTCGCGCCGACTTGGCGCTGTGGGTGCCTGCGGGCCCTGGGGCCCGAACAGGCCCACAGGAGGCGTTCGACCCAGAATGCCAGCAATGGAACATCAATGGGTTCTGCCTCTCGAGGCCCTCTTCGGAGGTCTCCTTGGGGCCCTCTTGGGGCGTCCTCGGACGCCTTGAGGCCATCTGGGTCGTCCTCGAGGTCTCTCGACGCGTGGGAGCCCTGTGGAGCCATATTGGAAGGCATTGCGGCCATCTTGGAGGCGACGGAGGCTGGATTTGGAGGCTCTGGCGCCGGCGCCGCGTCCAGTCTGCTCAGGACGGCCCCCCCCCCCCCGGACCCCCCTGGAGGCGCACCCTGGCCCCGGCCCGTTCTGCGAGCTGATCGGGCGCCGTGGCCACGAGGGCCCGCCCTCCACCGCCGGGTCCAGGGAGTGAGGCCCCGAGAGGTGGTCGACTTCCCCACCGCAGAGCAGATCATCGCGGGAGCGCTCCCACTGGATTCCGGCGGTGGCGGTGGTCAAAGACTTCTAGACGAACCCCTGGCCAGGCAGTTTGGTGGTGCGAGTCCCTGTTCGAGGAGGAGGAGGAGGAGGAGGAGGACATGGCATGACAATCACCATAAGCTCCATCCGATGTCTCTGGAGAGAGCTGAATGCGCTGTGCAATTCAGCTGGAACGAAATCATCATATACAATCATGCAATCTGCACTATGCTACTGATTCTGGAGCGGCGGGCCTGATCTAGCCAGGAACTTCCCCAGAGGCTGTAGGAGGAGAAAGAGGAAGGAGGAGGAAGAGGAAGAGGAAAAAGAGGTAGAGGACAGAGAACGACACAGAACGACGGAAAAAGAGGCATGAAGAAAAGGGGTCCCGAGGGAAACGTGGCCTAGACCCCGAGGCTTTTCCCTGGCACCCGTTTTTCATATCGAATCGTTTCTGGATGCCCCAGGGCCTGAGGAAGGGCCTCGAGAACTTGAAAACTGCAAAGAACAAAAAATCGCAGGATCCGTTTCCCTCAGGACACTTTCCCACATGGGAAAGAGCGTGTTCTACCGCTGCTGGCGGAAAACCGGGGGGGGTCACTACCGGTTCGAACCCCTCCCCCCCCCCCCCCCCCTGCTCATCATGAAAAGGGGGGGGGGGGGGGTCACTACCGGTTCGAACCCCCCCCCCCCCCCCCCCTCCGGATCCGGAAAACCGGGGGGGGTCACTACCGGTTCGAACCCCCCCCCCCCTCGAAAACCGAGTGGGGGTGCGGACAGTGGTGGGGACGGTGTTGGTGGGGACAGTGGTGAGGGGATAGCGGGACAGTGGTGGGGACAGTGGGACAGTGGGACAGTGGTGGGGACGGTAGTGGTGGGGACAGTGGTGGGGACAATGGTGGGAACAGGGGGGGACAGTGGACAGTGGTGGTGACGGTGGTGGTGGGGACAGTGGTGTGGGGACAATGGGAATGAGGTGGAAACAGTGGGACAGTGGAGGGTACAATGGTGGTGGGGACAGTGGTGAAGGCGGTGGCGAGGACGGCGGTGGGACAATGGGACAGAGGTACAGTGGGGACAGTGGTGGGGACAGTGGGGTGGGAACAGTGGGACAGCTCAGTGGGACAGCGGAGGAGTCAGTGGGACAGTGGGGACAGTGGGGATAGTCGGGCAGTGGTTGGGGCCGTGGAGACAGTGGGGAGAGTGGAACCGTGGTGGGAACAGTTCTGGGGACAGCGGGGACAGTGCGACAGTGGTGGGGCCACTGGTGGGGACAGTAGGGGCGGTGGTGGAACCAGTGGGGACAGCGGTGGTGAGGACAGTGGTGCTGGGAACACCAGTGGGGGATGTGATGCGGACGGTGGTGGGGACCGGGAGTCGTTTGCTGGCGGTGAGTAGGGGGGGGGGGGGGGGGGGGGGGTTCGAACCGGTAGTGACCCCCCCCGGTTTTCCGGATCCGGAGGGGAGGGGGGGGGGGGGGGAGGGGTTCGAACCGGTAGTGACCCCCCCCGGTTTTCGAGCGGGAGGGGGGGGGGGGGGGGGGGGGGGTTAGGGGAGGGGGGGGTTTTGCCGGGGGAGGGGGGGGGGGGGGAAGGGGTTTCCAGCAGGGGGGGGGGGATTTTCGGAGGGGGGGGGGGCGACCCCCGGGTTCCGGAGGAAAAGGTTGGCAATTTTCCACAGTAAAGCGGCGGTGGATCACGCTCTCTCCCACATGGCGATCTGGGTCCACAGATCTCTTGCGGTCGTTCGGAGCGACTCGACGCTCTCGGCGAGGCGCAGATGCTGGAACGCGTCACGATTCTGGAAGAGCCTCCAGGGACCGACGAAAATGCAGAAATACCTCCAATACCTGGAACCTCATGACCCCTTTCGGCCCCCCCCCCCTCCATGGCGAGCAGCCGGCCCCCGACTGTTCGAGGCAGAGGCGGGAGGCTGTTTGCGAGAGAGGCGGCGGCGGCGGCCTCGCTGTGGGTCCTGCTCCGCGCTGCGGGCCTCGCCTCGCTGCCAGTCCTGCGCGGGGCCTGCGAGGGGGGCCGGCCGGCAGCGGCAGTGGGCCACAAGCGCGTCCCACTACTCGCAAAGTAACTACTCGCAAATGGCCTGGATCCGCCATGGGGATCTACGATATATTACAGCGATGCAAGCATCTTTTGTTGTCGGAGGTTTGCGAGTAGGCACTTTGCGAGTAGTGGAACGCGCTCGGTGAGTGGGAGCGCCGGCGGCGGCAGCTGGCGGCCGCTGGCGAGAGCGGGAGGCCGGCTGCTCGGAGGGGTTTCGGCCGGAGGCTCGGAGGTCTGCACGGCCCGTGGCTCGATGTCCCTGTGGCTTTGCACCGCGCTCACGTGCCGAGGGAGAGGCCCTGCCGTGGCAATCGCTCCTTCGCGGCGGAGCCGCTTGGAGCAATGGCGCCCTCGGCGGCAGAATACCTGAAGCAGCGATTTTGGATATCGAAGAGGAGCACCTCGTTGGGCCGAGAGCACCGTCGAGCACCAAGAGCACTTAACAGAATACGGCAGCGAGTGCTCAGACTCGAGAGAGCATGCGGGACACCATGCAGGAAATCACACGGGAGACCATACGGAAGACTAGATGGGAGACCACACTGGCGGCCACACGGAAGATCACGAAGGAGACCGTATAAGATACGCGAGACCAGACGGGAAACTAAGTTACACGGGACTCCAACGCACCTGACTCCTTCCTGGCTTTGTCCCTTCGTCGCTGCCGCAGTGGAAGGCGAATGAGAGGGGAGCGGGGACGGAGTAGGTAGGAAGGAGACGGGAGGATGGAGGAGGGGTAGGGAGGACGGAGAAGTAGGGAACAACATGATGACGGACGAGGACGACGATGACGATGTCGATGTAATTACACGACTACACGTGCAACTGTGACAACAACGCCGAAATCAGCGGTTGAGAAGTGAGCAGGGAATGCGAAGAAGGACGGAGGAAGTAAGACAAAGAGGGAGGACGGAAGCTGGAGGACGGAGGAGGGATGACAGGGAGGGAGGAAGGAAGAGGGAGGTCGGAGCAAGGAGGACGAAGGAGAAGGAGCAGGGTGGAAGACGGAGAAGCGGGAGAACGACGACGAGATCTCCGACCACGACGACGACGCCGACAACCGTGACTACCGCTGCGACGGAGACGTCGCGACGACAACGACGACGACGCCCTCGACAACGACGATGCCGACGACGCCGACGACGCCCACGCCGACGCCGACGCCGACGCAGACGGCGACGACGCCGCCGAGCGGGGCAGGCCGAGCCTGCGCGGCCCGGCGAGCGCGGGCCCGCGCCCCCCGGGCCGGCGCGCCGGCCGCGCTCCCCGGCCTCGAGGGGGGCCCGGGGCTCTCCAGACGCCGCCGGCCGCCGCCGCCGACCGAGGCCCCCGCGCGGTGTGAAAACATCACGGCGGGAGATTTGCCATCGTTCTCGGCCTCCGGGGGGCCCTCGCTGTGGGCCTCGGACCGTCCAGACACGACTCAGGACGAAGAACCGGTCCCAGGGAAGGGGTCCAGACCTCTGGGGGTCGACGCTGTGAAGAAAACAAAAAAACAAGACGTCGGGATCTGGGGGCCTTGGTCCACCGTCGTCGATCGTCCTGTATCGTCGTCGGTTGTCGATCGATCGTCCATCGACGTCGTCAATCGTCGATAGTCGTCGAGGCGTCCTCGCCCGCCTAGCCCTGATCGAGGCGTCGTCTTCGCCGTTCCTGTTACCTTCTACTCCTCACCGTTCTACTCCTTCGTAGCAATTTTGGCTCAAGCCATTGGGCAAGGAATCGGCCGCGGGCTTTTCCCGCCATGTCGGTGGGGCTTTCTGCTGTCGCGCTCGGCAGCCTTTCTGCACTCACGCCACGACACATTCCTCTATCACAAAGGCACGATCTTCGACAAACCAGGGGCTCGAACTGTCGAAGTGTACGTGCACTTGTTCTCCCGAGCATCTGCAATAAACATCTTTGATTGTCTGTCGCTCATATTACCCAGTTGCTGTCTTCATCGCATATTACACTTGTGCGATAAGACCAGTCAGCACGTCAAATGTTGTCGCCATTGCTGCAAGAGGCTGATCAGCGCTAGACGCTTTCAAAAAATACTCAAGCAGAAAAGACCACTTCAAGAACCCTTGCTCATACCTCCAGCGTGCAGATCCTGGCAGAATGAGCGTTGGAACGTCTCCATGACCCAATGATGACCTGGGAACACAAGATCAACATTCGCCTGCGAACCCCAAGAAATCATAAACAACGTACCTCGTGAATTGAACATCGAGCTCCGCTACCATGCGTAAATCGAGAAAGCACAGCGCGCCCACTTTGATCTATCGCATCCACGATCTCCGCACCAACCTGCTGCTGCAACAGGGGGAACTCTGTAAGAAATCAGCAAGAGGATTGTACACACCGTGCCGCACATCCTTTTTTTTCAATTTAGGCAGACATATCATTGTATATGACACCGGAGGGATGGGAAGATGGACTTGCCCAGTGCGATCTCACAATGGCAGAATTACCGCCCTGCCCAGCGCAAGCTGTCAAACCCCACAAGAGTGGGCCATAATACGCTATGAGACCGCACACCATCAGTTGTATAAAATGTATCGGAGGTTGGGGGGTGATATCGAAGTGGAACGGAGAGCCCCCCACCGGGAATTCGGTTTCGGTTTCGTGTTCGTGTCGCGCGTGCGGGCGTGGCGAAACTGCGTGCGCGGGCGAGAGGAATCCCACCAGCCCTCTGGGCGTTGGTGGTTCCGGGAATTTCTCTTCCACCCCTCCTTCTTCCCCTTCGGGGAGGGGTTTACCCCTCCCCCTAACCCCCTCCCCTGGACCTGGACGGGGGGTTTCGCTGGTAGTTGGAGCGTCCAAAACGGCCTCGGCGAGGAAGCCAAAATCATAGGTTTTACCAAGGTTTTGGCCCCATTTTGGCCTCTTGCCAAGACGCCCGAAGAGGCTTCCAAAAGGCTTCCAAGAGGCATCCGAGCGGCATTCAACCATCCACCCAGCGTCATCAATCTCCTCATCCCTCTTTCGCTCGGTTCCTCGCCACCCCCTCATCTATCCATCTGGCCTCCTCTTCCGCCTCATCCTTTGCACGGATCGGCTGTCCCTCTCGTTGCTCCCTCATTTCCCTGATCTCTTCAACTTGCCTGGACATCGTTTCTGGATGGGCTGGTGGGTATACGCGAAGCGTCAAGAATTCATTCTGCTGTCGCTAGCGGTTCGCCAACATAAATGTTTCCCCCGCCGGCGCGTGTCAAGCGGTGGCCCGCATTGTCCCGTCCGTTGCCGCCGTTGTCCTGTCTGTCGCTAGTGGTTCGCCAACATAAATGTTTCCCCCGCCGGCGCGTGTCAAGCGGTGGCCCGCATTGTCCCGTCGGTTGCCCGCCGTTGTCCTGTTTGTCGCAAGTGGTTCGCCAACATAAATGTTTCCCCCGCCGGCGCGTGTCAAGCGGTGGCCCGCATTGTCCCGTCGGTTGCCCGCCGTTGTCCTGTCTGTCGCTGGTGGTTCGCCACTATAAATGTTTCCCCCGCCGGCGCGTGTCTAGCGATAGCCCGCATTGTCCCGTCGGTTGCCCGCCGTTGTCCTGTCTGTCGCTGGTGGGTCGCCAACATAAATGTTTCCCCCGCCGGCGCGTGTCAAGTGGTATCCCGCATTGTCCCGTCGGTCGCCCGCCGTTGTCCTGTCTGTCGCTGGTGGTTCACCACTATAAATGTGTCCCCCGCCGGCGCGTGTCTAGCGATAGCCCGCGTTGTCCCGTCGGTCGCCCGCCGTTGTCCTGTCCTGAGATGGATAGTGAGATCGGTAGTGAGATCGATCGTGAAATTGATAGTGACACCGAAAGTGAGATCGATAGTGAGACCGAATGTGAGACCGAATGTTGGATTAGTAAGATCAATCGAGAGACCAATAGTGAGAGCGACCGTGAAATCGATAGTGGCACCGAAAGTGAGATCGATTGTGAAACCGAATGCGAGATCGATAGTGTGATCGATAGCGATATCGGTTGTGAGATCGATACTGAGATCGATATTTAGACCGATTGTGAAATCGATAGATAGACCGATTATGAGACCGATTGCAAGATCGAGCCCGCATTGTCCCGTCGGTTGCCCGTCGGTGTCCTGTTGTGAGATCGATAGCGAGATCGATCGTGGGATCGATCGTGAGATCGATAATGGCATCGATCGTGAAATCGATAGTGAGACCGAATGTGAGATCGCTTGTGGCATCGATTGAGATCGATAGTGAGACCGAATGTGAGATCGATAGCGAGATCATCTTCATCTCGCCATGATCACCGTCACGCGCATCGTCGCCATCATCATCCGCATCGTGTTTGCCGCCGCCGCGTAATCATCACCGCCAGCTGTCCCAACTGCCATCGCGTGCTCAAAGGGATCGCCGTCTTTTCCCAGCCACCCACGCCAGCACCGCCCCGGCTACCCATGGCCGCCGCCGCGGCTGTGCCAGTCGGCGTGCACCTGCTGGCGCACAAAGTCAAGCACAAAGTGCAAAATCCATCGGAGTTCGTTCTCCGCCCGAAGCACTGGACTGTCAGTCCATCGGAACTCTTGGAGGGGTTGCCCGGCGCTGACGCCGGGCACCAAACTCTGCCAGCGCATGTCCCGGCGCGGCTGCGGGGTGCCGGCGCGGAAGCTGGCGCGCCAGAGGCGGACGCGCGCCTGGTTGAGCTGGTCAGCCAGTGTCTCTGGACACACTACGGTGAGTTCGACCCGTCTTGGATTTCGCATAAGTGGACGGGCCGAGAGCCGCACGACGAGCGTGTGTACGCCGAATTCAACGAGCTCCTGCCGCCCGGTGGCTTGAAGGCGTTCCACCCGGAATTCGCATGGCGCCCTAGGGACCCGCGCCAGCCTGACAATGGCATGGTCATCGCGTGGGCGCTGCCAGTGCAGGCCAACACGGCACCAGGCGCTGCCAGTGCATCTGGCAGCAGTGTCCCTGCTGAGCAAGTGTCACAACCCGCCACAAACAGCCAGTCGTCTCCACCGACGCTGGACGGAGGGTGCTCGTCAACGCCAGGCACTGCCAGCGTGACTCCAGTTCCGGACGCACGCACCAGGCCCTGCCAGTGCACGCATCGTCGACTGGACCGTCGTGGGGTGAGTGCCGCGTCGAGCAGCGGCAAACCGAATGACACAAAACGCCCAAGCGAAAAAACAACAAAAAATCCGCCACGTCATCCACACCATCATCGGCCATCAGCACCACATTCACCACAGTTGTCGTCAGGAGCCACCCCCCTCCCACCCACCCCCACAACCTCCTTATTACCCGCAGGGTGGTCGTATAGGTATGTAGATCAGGGAGAACGAGAGATCCTTGCATGCAAACAGTTTGTTGGGTGTTTCTATATATGCATGTATACGCAAGATGTTATACAACAACTGCTTGCACTTAGGTCGCCGTCGCCGCCCCGTCGCCGCCTCGTCGTCGCCCATCGTCTGCGCCAATATGCCGCATTGGCGGGTATGCTGTCGCCGTCGCCGCCCCGTCGCCGCCTCGTCGCCGCCCGTCGTCTGGGCCTGTCTGCCGCTCTGGCGGCCATGTTTCCTCCGTCGCCGCCCCGTCGCCGCTTTGATTGCACAACGTAGATTTTCCTATTAAACAAAAATCAGCTCCACCACCCTCCCGAGGCCAAACTTATCGATACCCCTTGGGGTCCATCCTCCATACGCGATCGTACCATCCCAACCCAGCCCGTATCCGCCCCCCCCTCCATGCCCTGCCAAACAAATATGCGCGCGCACGCGTTTATCAAAAATCCGCCGGCCCCCATGTGGGGCCACCAGGCTGTAGAGCGAAGGTTCGCAGTTTCCTGTGCCAGTTGCAGCTTCCAGTTTCCACTGTTACAGTTCTGCTTCTTGCTGCTTGCTGTTCCTTGTTGACTTCTTGGTGCTTACTGTTCCTTGTTGATGAACCGCGCGAAGGGGGGCCCAAAACGGGTATTTTTACTACGCCCTGAGCGTGTGCTCTGAATTGCTGCAGTGGGTAAAAAATTACACCCCTCACGCAGATCGGCGGGGTCAGGGTCCAAAAACACATGGGATTTGCCACATTTCTAAAATTCGATGACACCCCTCACGCAAATCGGCGGGGTCAGGGTCCAAACACACATGGGATGTGCCACATTTCTAAAATTGTGTGGCACCCCTCACGCAGATTGGCGGGATCAGGGTCCAAAAACATATAAGATTTGGCACATGTCTGAAATTCGCTGGCACCCCTCACGCAGATCGGCGGGGTCAGGATCCAAAAACACATAGGATTTGACACATTTCTGAAATTCGGTGGCACCCCTCACGCAGATCGGCGGGGCCATGATCCAAAAACATATAGGATTTGCCATATGTTTGAAACCCAGTGGCACCCCTCACGCAGATCGGCGGGGTCAGGCTCCAAAAACAAATGGGATTTGCTACATTTTTGAAATCCGGTGGACCCCTCACGCAGATCGGCAGGGTCAGGGTCCAAAAACATATGGGATGTGCCAAACTTTTAAAATCCGGCGGCACCCCTCATGCAAATCCGTAATGTCAGGGTCCAACAACACATGTGATCTTCCACATTTCTGAAATACGGCGGCGCCCCTCACGCAGATCCGTAGGGTCAGAGTCGAAAAACACACAGGTCCCGACACTGCTTCACGGCCGCGCCCAGACCTCATGAATTAGTTTTTGCATCTCCTGTTATCCGAGACAGGGGGCCGGCGGCATGGGGCGAAGCCCTTACGGACTATCAGTTTTTAAAACATACAAAAAACGAAGTGCACACGCGCGCGTTGTCGCGCGCGCGTACCGAAATCCTTCCATTTCTTGTTCGTAGAGACTGCGGAATCGAGTGCCCCAGAGACATACAAAAAACACAGGGTTTCGCAACACTGATGTTCAACAAAAGCTTGCGCGTGCGCCCCTGGAAAATCATAGCGAAACCCATAAGTCTTTCATGATTTCCAGAAATTGCGACTAAACTGGCTTCCCGTGCGCCCGTGTCGAAATCGTTCGAACGTCCTTGCGCGCGTGCCGTCGCGAAAATCCGATGCAAAATAAAGCGAGACAGAAACGAGATGAACACGCGCGCGTTGCCGCGCGAACATGCCGAAATCCGTCAACAACCTGACCGGACAAGAACGGGAAGCGCCGTTTTTTATCCACCACGTGCGTCAGAGACCGTATTGGCGAGAACGTCAGAGAAACCCATAAACGCAACAGAACAGACTAAATGATGGCCTGCCGCGCTGGTCTGTCGAGGTAAACTGCTGCCCTGGCCACATCATGGTGTCGACACCGTGCTTTTCTCTCGGCCACGCGGGCCCCCACCCGTTGTCGCCCAGCCTACTTTTTATGTTCCAGCCTGTCTTGTCTTTTGTTTGTCCGTCGTCGTCGTCGCGTGCCTTTCCTTTGTCGTGGTCGTCGTTTTCATTATAATCGTCCGCTGTTGCCGTTCTCGCTGTCGCCGTCGTTATCATTTTATGATTGCGGTCGTTTTTCTGATTGTTTTTTTGTTGTTGGATTCCGTGTTCGGTTGGTTTTTGTGTTATGTTTGTGGTCGTTTTCTGTCATCGTTTTTTGTCGTAATTTTCGAGATCGTTATTGACGAAGACGACGACGACGACGACGACGACGACGACGACGACGACGACGACGACAAGACCCGTGCCGGCTGGCTCGGGGTGCCCGCGTCCCTCTGCTGCCGCAGGCCGCCGCCAGCGAGTTCCGAAAGTGCGGGCCCGTACCCCTTAGTTAGAGAAAATTAAGCCCCAGAACCAACGGTGCACGCCGGAGGCGCTTCCCGTCATCCTCGAGTTCGTCTGGAGGCCGTCTCGAGGCCGTCCTGAGGACATCCTGGGCCGTCCTGGCGGCACCGTGGGTCGTCTTGGGGGCCGTCCTGGGGGCTCTTGGGGGTCTCTTGGGGCGCTTTGGGAGTCCTCTGGGGGGCCTTCGGGGTCTCTCTTGGGCCGTTTGGAGGCCCTCCGCGAGCGATTCCAAGATAATGCTGTTTCGGAGTCCCCTCCGGAGCCGATTTTTTGAGGATGTCCCAAGCGAAACGGTCAATTTCCCGGAACCTGACCGGACAAGAACGGGAAGCGTCCTTTTGTCCCCTGGGCTTATGAGATATTCCACGTTTTTAGTACGGCATACCACAGCAGTGCCACGTACCACTGCCGTGCTCCTTTGGGGTCTGCCGTGCTCCTGTGGAGTTTGCCGTGCGAACGTGTGATCTGCCGTGCTCCTGTGTGGTCTGGCGTGCTCCTGTATGGTCTGCCGTGCTCTTGTGTGGTTTGCCGTGCTCCTGTGTGGTCTGCCGTGCTCCCGTGGGGTCTGCCGTGTCCTGTGTGGTCTGCCGTGCTCCTGTGTGGTCTGCCGTGCTCCTGTGTGGTCTGCCGTGCTCCTTCTTGGTCTGCCGTGCTCATGTGCGGTCTGCCGTGCTCCTGTGCGGTCTGCCGTGCGAACGTGTGGACTGCCGTGCTCATTTGGGGTCTGCCTTGCTCCTTTGTGGTTTGCCGCGCTCCTGTGTGGTCTGCCGTGCTCCTGTGTGGTCAGCAGACCCAGGGCTGAGGGAAGGCTGGAGCAGTGCTCTGGTGGTCCTTCACCCGCCCAGCTCCGTCCCCTCCCACTCTGGACCGATCTTGCGGGAAGCTGGCTTGTGGCAGCGCATCGCGCGTCCATAGCGTTCGTGTGCTTGCTTTTACCTCCTTTAATGTCTGCTCCACCTCTCCTTGAGACGCAGAAGCCTCCGAGCGCCGGGAGCAGAAATGATGCACTTTCGAAAAATCTGTTTGGATGAGTTTTGTTAGCGCGGCCTCGGAATTCAATTTTTCCGGCGACGGCCAGAGCCGACGCCAGCGCTGGATCCGGCTCCGCCGCCAGCCCAGGTGCCGGCCCGGGCGTTCGGTTCGAGCGCCGGCCTGGGTGCCGGAATCGGCCCGGAAGGGGTTCCAGGGCGCCGGGAGCACTGCAGTGAACGTGGGGGGTTGTAAGAGTTACGGGACTTGGTAAGTGAGTTGGGCCAAGTTGTAAATCCAGCTAAGTAGTTGCAAGTACTTGCAAGTAGCAGACATGTTGCTGGACGCAAAACATTTTTCTGTTGGGGGATCGTATTCTACACCACGCGAGACGCAAGCTCAATGTGATGAATCACTGCAGATTTTCATAAGATCAATGCGATCGGGCGCAAACAACGCATGTCATACACGGCCGCCTACCACTTGAACATCGGAGGCACAAAGGCGATCGAGCCACCTCCACTGCGTCTGCAAGCCTTCGGGCGGCTCGCAATCCTCCTTATCCACAACGACGCGCGCCCCATGTATTGCGCAAGTGCGCACGGCTGTTTTTAAGCTGGCCCAGTGTGGTTTGGGCCGCGAGAGCACGCGTGCATTTGGAAATTCACGTACATGGGGCACGCGCGCTGTGAATTCGGTGGTTTGCCAACAGCCCTGCACCATCGCTGTGATGATGTCGGTCGTGTGAACCAACTGCACGTCATCGTCGGTCTCGACCAGAGACAACACCCCAATGGTATCGTCGTAACGAGTAACAGTCCAAACAGAAACCAACGATATCATAGTTCCACTGACGGAAGCATGAAACCAAACCTCGCCAACAGCCTTGTTGCCACCTGGCACTGCAAACAAAACAATGTCCCGAGAATGGCAGACAGTCAAGGAAGAACAACGAGCCGCCATGGCCGTGGTGACGGACTCCTGATCGAGCTTGGCGCCAAGCCTCTCCTCCAGGAATCTGTGCATTTTCTTTGGTGCCGACCTTTCGGGCTTCATCAGGTGCGGCGTAAAATCGAACGCGTCGGTGCTTTGTAGGTTTGCCAAGTGCAGGCATGTAACCTCAGACAACACGCTCTTCTCTGAAGCTTCCAACTGCAAGATATCATTGAGAAAGCGCTTCGGCGTCTTGTGTTTTCTCTCGTGCACGAAGCACGAAAGAAGCGTTTGAAATTTTTGCAGGTGCCTGGGAAAATGGATCAGCCAATGGTATTTGGGGGTCATGTACTCCTGCCACCCTGCTGCTTCACATGCGTCGATGAAATCATTGGTCCTCCCCCTGAGAGTGGCGGGCGATGCGTGGCCTGAAACCCCTGCAAGTATGCACCATATCAGGTCGCACATGCGAACGAAGGCGGCGCACGCCGCTCGAGCAACCCCTTTGGGCAAAATGATTTTCATAACAAACACGTACATGACGGGAAGCAATGACAATGCCTCGCTCGCTTGGCACTTGAACGATTTAGCCTTCACGTTGGACGTCTCGCGGCCTTTGAGAAATAGGTTCGCCAAGTTGCGCCCGCTAATGCCCCCGCGGGGCAAGGACCATAGCCCGACGTACTCATGCAACCTAGCGTACAGGTCCGACACCCCGTCGCTCTTGCAGGCAGCAAGGAAAAGGAATGTGGTGATGTTGAAAACACCCCGAATAAAGAATGCATGCATCCAGTCGTGGCAATACTGGTCCACTGGAAGAACGACGGTATCCAGCTGCGGGTCGAGCATCATGTTCTCTGCATTGTGGTTGAAACCGAACGCCTGTTCACGAATCCTGCGGAAGCGATTACCCCGCGCGCCCGCAACACATCGCCAGGGTGCGCCGAGCGCAGAGGACAGGCGATGCGCCGCACGAGCGCGGGGAATCGCGCACTTGATGCCCCCCCCCCCCCCCCCCCCCCCTGCCATCCCCCAAGAAGAGATTGAGGGCGGCGAGCGGTGATGAGGAGGGGGATGATGAGGAAGAGGAGGATGAGGAGGGGGATGGGGAGGAGACGGAAGGATGGCAGGGGGGGGGGGAGGGGGGAGCTCAGGCGGTCAAGGGAGATACCTCTTCCAACCCCCATTGTCCCCCTTCGGGAATCATTGAGCGTGCGCGTGCAAGAATTGCAACGCAGCAGGTCGGCGTTGATTCGTGCGTTTCCATAAGTGATCTGGGCGCAGCAGGCTGAATAATACACTGTAGCAACACAGCAAGTATTTGTATCATCCATGTGATGGTGATCTGGGCGCTGTGTATAATCCGACCCAGTAGAAACGCAGCAGGCCGAATCCGACCCAGTAAGAGGGGTCCGACAGAAACCCAATGGAGCCCCATTACCGCTCAAGAGCGCCCCATGAAAGCTTTCCCAAAAAGGCAGACGAGGCAAGTTTAAGCACTCTCGAAAAGCAATGCATCCTCTTCGTAGTAGTAGTAGGTGTGGTAGTGGTAGTGGTAGTGGTAGTGGTAGTGGTAGTGGTAGTGGTAGTGGTAGTGGTAGTGGTAGTGGTAGCGGTGGTAGTAGTAGTAGTAGTAGTAGTAGTAGTAGTAGTAGTATAGTAGTAGTAGTAGTAGTCGTAGTGTTAGTCGTTGTAGTAGTAGTAGTAGTAGTAGTGGTAGTAGTATTAGTAGTAGTAGTAGTATCAGTCGTCGCAGCAGCAGCAGCAGCAGTAGTAGTAGTACTAGTATAGTAGTAGTAGTAGTAGTAGTAGTAGTATTAGTAGTAGTAGTGGTAGTAGTAGTAGTAGTAGTAGTAGCCTTAGTAGCAGTAGTAGTAGTAGTAGTAGTAGTAGTAGTAGTAGTAGTAGTAGTAGTAATACTACTACTACTAGCAGTCGCAGTTGCAGCAGCAGTAGCAGTCGCAGTCGCAGTAGCAGTGGCCGTGACAGTAACAGTAGCAGTAGCAATAGCACTAACAGTAGCAGTATATAACAGTAGCAGCAGCAGTGGCAGTAAACGGTTCGGCATCATCACCTCAACTCGCCTGGGCACCGTTTCTGGATGGGTTAGTGGGATATGCGAAGCGCCAGGCATTTGCAGCCCCCCCCCCTGCAAGTCTTGAAGTCAGCGTTGCTGTCTGTGGCGCGATGCGCAGCCAATCTGCGAACACTCCCTCTGATGTCGTCGTTCGTGGCGAAATCAATGTCGCGCTCGCGCATGACATCTGCCCGCATCAAGGTTAACCCGTCTTCGTCCTGCAGAGAGCTATCCATCGCAATGACGTTGCGGCACAGCATGCAGCACTTTGTACCAGCATCACCTTTAATCAACCAAATCAATTTCTGAGCCCCTCCGTCTTGCAGAACCATTCCGAGTTTGCAAAATATTCTGATCGAGGGACTCAGCGAAATGCCAGTCGTTTGGAGAGAACATTGTGGGTTACAAAACAAATGTTTCACAAACAGCTTGAAAGCTTGTGCAACGCCTGCGTGGATATCGCACACCCGTTTTGACCGCAAGGCTGCTAAACAAAACCACGCATCCTCTTGCGAAAGCACTTCGGGCCCCAACTCCAAAAATGAAGCGTAGAATATCCACATTTTCCTTGCGTTGTCAGGCGACAATTGATTGCCAGGCGTCACTTCGTCGCCGTACATGATCAAAGACCATGGTCTGTCGAACGTGCTCGGCTTCGTCGCCGAGGTTCTGTTGATGAGGTCCCGCCAGCTTTCGCACTGTGAGAAAGCAACGCATAACAGCGCAGGCAAGTTCGCAACAGTAAACCTCATCGGGGACGGGCTGGCATTGCATTCAATCTCGCCAAACAGCGCGCCATACTGCGTTTGCTGATTCATAACAGCATCCCTGGCGTCACGGATTTCCCTCCGAGACGCAGTGAAAGGCTCGTATTGGGTTCCATCCAAAAGTGCCGACAACGCAGTGGCAGACATATGAGGGCATTTCCGCCTCAAAGACTCTATCCTGCGATACTTTGCATCCTTCTCGCCGCTCATGGCGCGGCAGCCACGCTGTCCGCGCAGCGAACGACGCAGCTTTGAGCCCAAATGGCAGCTGCGAATCACGCATGCTGGACAGCACTGCGTGGGAACGTTTGCACTGGCGCCTGCGCGCCCTGAACGCAATCTGAAAGTGCAGGCGCCCCTGCATGATATAAACTCCCGTTGCGCGCGCCAAAGGCAGATGATGAGCCTAATGCCACGTTTATCCGCCAGCGCGCGCCCGAACATATGTCTACGTCGGGTCTGACACGTATCTCGCCAATGTGCCCCCTGCACAGCGCGCGAACCCCATGCAAATACCTGCAAACAATACTGCCCGCTTCCAGCCATAAATGCACCCCTGCGCACCCCCCGACATGCCAGCGCGCATTCATATTTCCAGGCAGTCGTGCGGGCAAGACGGATGGCCCTGCACTTGCAATCATGCATGCATCCCGCTACCACCCCGCGCACCCCAAGCCATGCGCCCATGACAACATACCCGACATATTACGTTGCGCGCTGCCACGTCAACATACAGGCACGAATCCTGACAGCAATCGGCTGCGCGCGCGCTGCATCATCGTGCAAGCCCGTTCGCACGTCGCCCTTCTCTTACTCAATCTCCTCACAACCGCAATGGCACTCAATGCTCTTGCACACCCTTCTTCCGTGCACAGTGCATCGGCGAAGTCCGAACTTTCGCGCCAAATGGTGCCCAGCATCCCACGCGGAAATGTATACGTGTATAATCATATTCATATGTACCATGTCGGCATTCGCATGTAGAGATGCATAGACGTGTGTGTGTGTATATATATACATATACAGCCGCACCTGAGCGTCTATATACACGACATACATACTCAAACCTTCAATGAATGCAAACATAAAGCGAACGTCAGCGTGAAAGTGCAGCCCCCTCCCTCCCCTGGAGCTGGCATTAAAGCACACCCCGCGCGTGATGCAATCCCTGCAGGTGTCCTGCAGCAGATCACGTATAATGCCAGCGAAATCTGCACGCCAGGTGCACCGATGCTCACGGGGATGGCGCGCTGAGTTCCAAGGGGGGTTTCTTACTGTGCATGGTTTATTTTGCAAGGGACATGTCTTCGTCGGCCTCTCTGCTCGAACCTCCTTCCCCGAACTGCAAATGATGCGAGCGGCTAACAGGGCACCCCATCTATTCGCACGCGGTGCAATAGCAACCTGCCAATCCTATGCATCAACGCCAAAACTGGGATGCAACATCACATAACTCAATCATGCTGTTTGGATTTCCAAAGCTCGCTTGCCTGCCTGTACGTATCCCTGGCGAACGTGAGCTGCTGCTTCTCGTTGCGGCCGTTGTGTTTGGACCACGTGAGCGCCCTGCCGTACCACTTAGAAGCATACGCGTTGCAAGACGTCTGGCGGTCCTCTGGTCCAAACAACACCTTGAACTCAACTACTTTAGCAGCACTATAGCCTGCGGGCCTCTTGAGCGCGGGCGACCCGACGGGCTTTTTAGCAACTCCAGGTGCCACAGCAGGCTTCTTGCCAACAGCCTTCCCCTTCTTCTTGGACTTGCCCTTCAAGGCATTGAACGCCTTCTCCTCATAAGTTTCCTGGTCCACCCGATCACCATCTGTAGCAGCCGCTGCTGTTTCGGCGCCGACGTCAGCGGGCGCTGCCCCGACAGCGGGCGCCGCCGCCGCATCGACCATGGCGAGGGGGGTTGCCGCGGGCTCACCTGCGCTGTCATGCGCAGCAGTCTTAGGCGGAACGGTCTTGGGCGAAGGCTTGAACGACGTCATTGGCACGTGCGGCACCACGCTGCCTGATGACTTCCTCGACTCGTACACGTCGCAGACATGCGCAGCCAACTGCTCGATGGAGCACGGCCCATGTTTGCCACCACGATTGCCCCCAACGGCACCGTGAGTGCCCCAAGGGCCAGCCCGTTCATTAGTCAACAACTTGCTGTCAGAACGCAAGGGTACATGCTTCCCAAGTGTGATGTACGAGTCGATGAACTTTTCCACAGGCGGGTCGTCGGCGTCATAAGCTGCATTGAAAACCGACGCTGGTAAACTCGAGGGGCTCTCGGGATATGCGAGGATACGTGACCTTGTGAACGGCCCTGCCGTATCCTTCATATACGAAACGATATCACGGAACGTGTTGTAAATGCTATGGTAACTCGGCCAGTGCTTCATGTGCGCGTGCTCGCAGTGGAGCAATACAACAACAGCCCATTTGATGCACTTATCGTGCCCTGGATGCGTGAGCCCCAAGCGGTGCAATCGCGTTGAGATCACATTGATTTTTTTGGTCTCGGATGCCCTGAAGTCCTCGAGAACTGCCCAATCTTTTGCCGTAAGATAATTGTATAAATGAGTCAACGACTGCGTGGCAATATCTGCACTCTCTGGCGCACCTGTGGGTACGACAACAGCTGCTACCTTGCAATCGATTGCAGTCAACACTGCATCCCTCACGTTTTTTACAGTGCACATCTGCTCCACACGGTCAGTGAGGTCAATCGCATCTTGGGCTGACAAGCAGGGCAAGCTCGCAATCCGAACGCATAGGGATGAAGACAACTTCTCCTGCAGATCAGGGTTGTCGCGCTTAGCGAGCAAAGCAGAAAAATCCTGAATGTCACGCTTGATGTCATCAATGCTTGCCATGAGTGCAGTATGGTGAAATCGGACAGTACGACAACCAGATACAGCACGCGCAGCCCTCAGGGCTTGAGCAAATCATGGCAGCACATCGGCGGCAACGAATGACAACATGCGCGTTCGCGCAGGCTGACAACATGCGCGTTCGCGCAGGCAATAACGTGAGAACGGGGTGGCCAGCTTGACTTCTCAGGACAGGCTGGGTGGGAGTGACAATAACATGCGCATGAGCAGCAACGCAAAGCACTGGGCAAAGATGAGAGGGAAGATGGTTCGAGCGCACCGCTCGCAGAAGTCAGCGCGGAAGAGGGCATCGTCCACCGACGCGCGTGCTGAAACTCGCACTGGCCAAACGCCAGAATGGTGAAGAGCACACGCATTCACATCGTCGTCGTCGTCGTCGTCGTCGGCGGCGGCGGCGGCGGCGGCCAAAATCATCAAATTCTCCGGAGTTTTTGGGTCCAATCCACGGGTGGTAGGGGGCCCCATGGCCCCCTGTGGGCCGAAGGTGGTGGCATGGCCCCCCCCAATGAAGTCCCCAGGGCTAGAACTAGCATGGGCACTCGTTCAAGAGACCGAGGTCGTCGTCGTCGTCGTCGTCGTCGTCGTCGTCGTCGTCGTCGTCGTCGTGTATCGTTGGCGCCCTACGGCGGCAGCTCAGTGCCCAACGTGGCTCAGTGCCTAACTGGACTCGGAACTGGACTCGGAGTCGGAGGACGGGCGGCCTCCATGACGGATCGGCGGCGAGTATGGCCTGTCCGCTGGGCCCCGATTGCACGGCGGGACATAGTCCGCGGCGATCACGAGCGGGCGCTGTCCTGCTTTAGCTGCGGCTGCTGCTCCTGCTGCTGCTGGTGGTGGCGGTCCTGCGTTGGCTGCTGGCGGCGGCGCTGCTGCTGCAGCTGCCGCGGCTGCTCTGGCTGCTGGTGGTGGTTTTGCCGCTGCTGGTGGCGGTCCTTTTTTAGCTGCTCCTGCCCTTGCTGCTGGTGGCGGTGGCGGCGCTGCTCCTGCTGCCTGAGCCGCCCTGGCTGCTATCTTTGCCTGCGCCTTGGCATGCATCGCCAGCGGGCCCACGTCGGTGTTCGCCACGAGGTCAAGGCGAGCCGCCGTCGCCCTCAGCTGGTTCGCCGCCCGCGCGGCATCTCGCTTGAACCCCCTGGCGACCTCTCTGATGGCGGAGTTCTCGGCCTTCAACGCCGCGACCTTCGCCGCCAGTAGCTGCTCGCGGCGGGTTTGCTTAGGCGGCATCGGAGCTGTATATGGATGCGCTGGTGTAGGCGCTGGTGTATGGATGCGCTGGTGTAGGCGCTGGGGTTGGCCTAGGCGCTGGCCTAGGAGCTAAGCCAAAACGGCTGCGGAGGAGGGGGCTGAGGGTGGCGCAGGGAGGTGCGGTGGGGCGAATGGGGGCACACAGGGAACAATGGGGCGTCGGAGATTGCATGGATGCATACCTGGTGGGTGCAACTCTGGTGGATGCAGGTCTGCATGAAAATGCAGGGGGGGGAGGGAGGCGAGGGCCAATCGAACAGAGAGCGGACATCAACATGCATGCAACTGCACTCGGTGCAACCATGCCCTATCATGGTGCCAACCCCTGCGGACCCCGCATGTCCAGAACGCGATATCGCATGAATGGGCGTGCACATCAGGTGCAATCACAACCAAATTAGCAATCATGGTAATCGCACGCCCCCCTCCCGCGGCAGAGAGAATGGATACATTTTGGCGCTCCGCGGCGGACCAGCGCGACTCAGCGGAGCGCTGCCCGCAGCGGACTGTCCCAGTCAGGAGGCCGATGCGACGCCTTTGCAGCGCCTCGGTGGCGTCTGACCGAGCAAGATGGGGCTCTTATGCCCCCTCGGGGGCTGAAAGGCTAAGTGCGCGATAAAGTGTGATCACACTTCTTCGTCCAAGAAATGCGCGCCAGAAAGTGTGATCACACTTTTGGGTGATGAAAAGTAGCACCTTAAATTGTGATAACACTTTTGCGCGCGGAGTTTCACCACCCAAAAGTGTGATCACACTTTTGGGTGCTGCATCTCTCGCGGCGCGAATTGTGTTCTCACTAGGCTGGCAGCTGCCGTGGCTCGCCCACAGCTGCGGCGCCGACCCCCTCACCAGGCGGGCCAGGCGTGCGCGCACACAAAATCTCGGCTGCCTGATGCAGCACCTAGCTCATTGGATACCGATTCTTGCCCTTGCCCTTGGTCGTCGTGATGCTGTCGAACCTGACGCGAGCCGCCTCCAAGAGCGAATCGCACGTGGCCCAGTCTCCCTTCTCGTACGCGTCGAAGACCTCCTGGGAGCGCTCGTACCAGTAGCCCGAGCCAGCCGCGATCTCACCGACCTTCGTGCCCTCGATGATCAACTCGAGCGCCTGCCAATTCCTGTTCGCCCAGTGGTCAGCCATCCTCATCAGCCTCGCGCTCCACCCGCTCCGCACCTGCTCCCCGCTGTTGTTGTAGCGGTGGTCGGGCCCAGCCATTTGGATTGGCGGCGGCGGCGCGGGGGGCTGCGGCGGAGGTGTCGACGGCGGCCTCGGAACCTTGCCGTCGGCGCGCGGGACGGCTTTGGCGTCGGCGCTGGCGACGGGCGCGCTGTCGGCGCGCGGGGCGGTGTCGCCCACGGCGTCCACGCCTGACTTCTCCTCCAGCGCCTTCTCGAGGAACTCAGCGTAGGGCATGATGTCCAGGTAGGGAAGGGCGTCGTCGCACATCCCCTGGGGCGACGCACCCAGTCGCAACGCACGCCCCGCCCCCATGGAGTGACCAATCGGGCCCACGAGGCCCATGTCGAAAGTTTCATGCATCAAGACCTCGGGCCTCATGAACCCCGACCCGAAAATAAACCAGAAACAAACGATAATCGGTCACTCCACGGATCAGCGGGGCGAGCGTTGCGATTTCGGGTCGGCGCTCACCGCGCAAAGCGAGGTCGGCCACTCCTTCGGGTCCCCGTCGCCGTTGGCGTAGATGCAGCCGTCGGGGTAGCCGATGGCGGACGCGACGTCCAGCGTGCTCGAAACCAGCCACTTGCCAATCTTCTTGACATCGTCCACCACGTAGAAGAGGAACAGCTCGCTGGCGTTGGGCGCTTCTGCATCCGCTGCAGGCTCCTGCCGCCAGATCGGCGAGTTGTTCACGTGACCAGTCTTGTACCAGACCCCCTGCAGGGACTGCACCAGGTCATCGTGCTCGGCCGTCTGGGCGCCCTCCAGCCGCCGAATGGCCAGGGAGTCGACGAACCTCGCCTGGCGCTCGCCCTTCCTGGCCTCCACCGCGTTGAGCTGCTGCTGGCACTCAGCGGTCTGGCGACGGCCCTCGACCTTGGCACGCTTGGCCGCGGAGCCCTCGGTGTCCAGGGCGTCGTCCTCTGGAGGGCGTCCAAAAACATCAAATTCTCCGGAGTTTTGGGGTCCAATCCACGGGTGGTAGGGGGCCTCATGGCCCCCTACCATGGGCCGAAGGTGGCGGTAGGGGGCCTCAGGGCCCCCTACCACGAAGTCCCCAGGGCTAGACCTAGCATGGGCACTCGTTCAAGAAACCGAGGTCGTCGTCGTCGTCGTCGTCGTCGTCGTCGTCGCCGTCGTCGTCGCCTCGTCCCGTCTTGGGCTCGGCAGATACGATTGGGGTCGATTAGGTCCCCGCTATCGTCGTCGTCGTCGTTATCGTCGTCGTCGTCGTCGTCGTCGTCGTCGTCGTCGTCGTCGTCGTCGCCGTCGTCGTCGTCGTCGTAGTCTCTGTCGTCGGCGTTGTCGCCGTCGACTTTGCGATGGTGCAACGAATGCCCAATGCGACGCGTTACAAGTTTGGTGTAAAATCGAATGCGGTTAGGGTTGGTTGGTTGGTTGCGAGATCCGCTATCCGTATCCGCCGCCGTTTCGGTTTCAAGTCCAACAAATGCGTCGTCGTCGTCGTCGTCGTCGCTGTCGTGTCGTTCCGTCTTGGGCTCGGCAGGCACGGAAAGCGGATCTCGCCATCCAATGCGATTGTGACCCATCATGTCCCCCGACGGCGCCTGGGCAGCAGCGCCCTGCGGCGCCTGGGGGCCGCTGAGCATGCTCCTCGCGATGCTCGACATGGGCGGCGGCGGGGCCACGCTGCCGAGGCAGCGACACCCCGCGAGGCACGCGGCCGCCTGAAGCACAAACGGCTACGCGCGACGAGGCGGCAGCTGAAGGCACCGTGCAATTGCAACGTACAGTGTGCACACCTATGCATAAATTGACGTGCACCGATGTGCAACCATGACTGCGAGCACAACCGATGAAGACAACAATGCACGCATATACGATCACATTTAAGACGGATGCGCTATGTGGCGCACGAGTTGGCTGCCCAACAACGGTCATGATACCGCGAGACCTAACCTACTCGCAACTACCCTGCTGCCGTGCACCCTCATCCCTCATTCTGCTCACTTGCGCCATCACGCGCACCTGCACTACTCTCACTGCATGCGTCAGCGTCTGAGTCCGTGGCCCTCTTGTAGGCCCTCTTTGTCATCAGCATGTTCACGGTTATGCCATGTGCGGCAACGAACTGCACAGCATGACAAATGCTATCATCGCTAGCGTTCACCCAAACGCCGTCCGTGCTTTTCCAGCGTTTCAACATCTGCACAGTGCACTCCTCGAACTTCGACCCATCATCAAGTACAACAGCAGGCAAGCGGACCTCGATAGGGATTGGAGGGCCATCCTTCTGCTCCTTGATCTCCTTCTGTGATCGCCTTTTGGGCTTCCTCTTAGGACTGCTCCGCTGAGCAAACAACCTTCGCCTGGGCTTGACCTCGCCCCCCCTCGCAGCAAGAAGTGCCTTGTACCCTGGCGTGTTGGCCAGCGACGGCCTGCTCGTCGACTTCGGGCATGCCTCCACCGAATTCTGCATGAACGCTTTGATCAACGAGAAATCGTAAGGCTGCATCAGGGCATATGTGGCGCCATTGCATTTCTGGACTTTCCTAGGGGCCCAGATGCACTCCCCTATTGTGACCTCAAGCCGCCATCCGACTGACAGCGGGGCAAACATGTGATTGGACAGTGTCGGGATATCAAGTGCTGGACTCGATACGAGACAACTGCGGATAGCGCAAGTGCAATGGGATGCGCACGCGCAGTTGGGAAGTGGACAAGGGGATAAGTGCAATCAAACGCATGCGGCGAGGGAGCAGGTAAGACGGCGGCGACGACACCTGCGATGTCGCAAGACATGGGAGGGGAGCTCCAGCTGGAAGAGAGAGAGAGAGAGAGAGAGAGAGATCGGGGGGTATATGGAGAAAGAGAGATAGAGAGAGAGAGAGAGAGAGAGGAGAGAGAGAGAGAGAGAGATAGAGAGGGATATATATGGATATATATATAGAGACGTACGGAAGGAACGTCGGCAGGATGGAACGAGATATATAGATGGAGAGATATGAAGAGCGAGGGGCGGGGGGGGGAGAGAGAGAGAGAGAGAGAGAGAGAGAGAGAGAGAGAGAGAGTTTGCGCTACATATATCGCAATATATTAAGGGAGGCCATACCAAACCAGACCAGACCCGACCATGCCATGCCATGCCAGACCAGACCTTGGTGGAGGGCGGGGGGCAGAGAGAGAGAGAGATATGATGTGGACAAGGACTACAAGAATTGTGGTTAATGTGGAATTGCACAAACGAGACGTGCATGATGACATGGGTGCGTTATCTTGCACTGCCCGCTAATGGTCAGAATCCTGTGCCCAGCGCGAATGCGCCACTCTCGCGTGATATAATGAAAACAAGCCTCATAGCGACGGCGTCGCGCGCCTCACAACAGCCGCCGTGCGCCCGAAGGGGCGGGACAAGATGCGATACCAATGCAAATATGACACGTGTACGCGCAATGCTGGACGCGCGCGTGGCGCGCGACGCTGTATCGCATGCCTGGAAATGCGATGCCCGCATGACGAGCGCGCGCGGGGCGAGCGCCCGTGCGCGCGCCCACGTGCGCTGGCGCGCAATGGAACCATATCCATTGCATAGGCGATCACGCCCTGGACCTTTTCTTTGAATCTGCACCGCGCCCTTTCTGACCATCAGGGGCCTCCTCACGCTTGACCCTTTTAGCAGTCTGCAGAGGCACATGCTGTGCTTTGGCTTTGTAGATGAGCAACTTCTCAAACGGCTGAATCACTCTCGTGTTTTTGTATGCCTTGAAAGTAATGTGAACCGTGTTCTGCTGAACGAGGGCAACGTTTGCCTGGTCCTCCTTGTCTGTCTCGCGAACCCACCAGTACGGAACATAGAACACATCTTTGTCGTTCACTTTCTTCTGGTCGGTCGCCCTCGCGGGCGGCGACACGTAGAACACGTTGGGCCCGCACTTTATCTGGGCTGCGCCCTGTGACTCTTCGGGCCTGACCTTGTTCAAGTCAGAGAACGGTGCAAGTACGAGCCTACCCTTTTCGATCTTCTCTGCAGCAACGACGACGTTGGGTGTCAGGCCGTACTGCAAGGTCGCGCCATGTGCCTCCCTGGCATTCGCCTCGAACTCCTTCAGCGCTTTGAAGACCGTGCATCGCGCATCATCAATCTTCATGCTGGCATGCGCTGTCGCGCACTTGCTGATGGAAGTTGGCACAGCATATGGGATTTTACCATTATACGAGCCCCACTCCTTAATGAACTGTGCAAGGGGGACCTTCACATCGAAGGTCGGCTCAGCAAAAGCAGACAACTGCCCCATAGTGACCTCGCTGGAGTTGAAATTTGCAATCTTGTAGAGACCAGCCGCTGGCCCCACAGCGCGCTCGAAAACGACGCCGTCTTTGGCGAAGCCCTTGTTGGCAAGGATGCGCTCTGGATTGCGCAGGTCAGCCTCTGTCATCACCACCAACGTGGCGTGGGAACCCTCTGCTTCGGGCGCCTCTTCGATACGAGTCAGGGACTTCCACTTGCCGTCTGGGTCAACCTCGGTGGTGTAGTCACCAGTCATGGCAATGGCCTCAGACACGAACAGACCGATGATCTCCTCCTGGCCCTTACGAGCGATCCTCTCTGGTCCGACCTTGTCCTTCTGCACCAAGTGCAACAGAGACCGCGTAAAGAACTGCCCGATCAACTCGTCCTCCTGCTCTGTGTCGATTTTTCCAGAGGCGCGAAGAGCGCCCGCGAGGCGATAGCATTTCCCGAGATCCCCGTCGAGCGATATGGCCTTGCTCTTGAAAGCTTTCCCTTTCAGCTTGTCAATGTCGCTGGGGAGCAGCAATCTTGCTACGCCGTCAATCACCTTATCGGACGCCAGGTTCGATAGAAGCGCCGCGACCCGAATCCAAGTGCACGGCTCGAGGTCACTGAGATGCAGGTCAACGACTGCAGTAATGAAATCCTCGCCGAGCTTTTTGTTCGCACCATACGTCTTGCCAAAACGGTCCATGAACCGCACGAGGGGCACGCCCTTCCCGCCGCCGCAGTGCGTAGCAAGCTTGCCAATCTTCTCGATGTAACCCTGTCGGCAGAGATGCAAACCCCTGAATGCCCTGCGTGGCGCAGGCGCGCCCGCCCCCTCGCAGCGCACATAACGAACCAGAACAACGTGTAGACGTGTACATCTGAAATCTCTGTACAGGTAAGCATACATGTATAATTATGTGCATACATACATACATACATGTGTATGGATAACATGAAAATTACATACACGCAATATGCGTGTATACGTACATGTATATAAACACATTTTTTATGTATGTAAACAATCGAAAGTATATGTATATACATGTATCAGTACATGTGCATGTACAACTATATAAACAAAATGTGCATTTCATGCTGCGGGCGCGCGCGCCTGCGCCGCGCGCAATGCGCCCGCATCAGGGCGATGCTGGCGCATTGGCGGGAATGTCAGACGAAGCATGTTGCGAGCTGCCTGCCTGGCACGGGGGCTGGTTCATCTTGACTGCCTCCACGCACGAGCTGAATGAAGAACCCGCTGGCATAAGCTCGGCAAACTCGCTAATGCTCACGCACACCTCGAGCTCGGACATCAAGCTAGCAACGTTGTTGCTCGCATTCAGAGCACGCTGCGCCAAGTCTGGAAGGTGCGGCCATGTGACCTCTGCCTGCCACGGCACAATTGTCCAGAGCCACCCCTTGGTGATGGCATTCTTGAAACGCGGGTCCCTGCACAAACCCTCGGCGTTCAACTTGCCGCCCGACGCCGAATCAGCCAAACTCGGCTCCGAAGTTGCGCACCCGAACTTCGCGGCCTTGAAAAACTGCGTTGTGTGGCCTGTGCCAACAGAGAGGAACCGCTCGCTGCCCGACGCTGGCGCCAACATGCCCTTGCTGGCAGAAATGAGCTTCTCATTGAAAGCCACCTGGCTGGACCTCATCGGATCCATGGGCATGCGCTCGAAAGCCACACCCTTCTCGAGCTCTGCAGGGTCCACGCCGATCTGCTTGAGCATCGCGCCGACGCGGTGCACGTTGTATGCATTGACGCCAAGCCCCGAGCGGTTCGAAGGGTGAATGAGGAACTCCTCAGGCAGGCAAATGACCTTGTTGGCCACCTTGTCCGCAATAAGCCGATCGATGCAATCCTTCCAAGCGGTGATCGGAGCCAGCAGGCCATCGCGATGCATCTTGATGCGGCCCATGATGTAATCGTTCAACTCTGCAGAATCCCAGCAGCCCTCTGTGGGCCGTAAAGGTCATGGGAGATCCCTTTTCCAAACCCCTTCTTCCCCTTCGGGGATGGGTTTGCCACTCTCCCTCATATACATGGACCTGGACGGGGCGCCCCACGATGTGTCAGAGGGTAGCGCGTCGCCCAAGATGGCTCCAAGACGGCCTCACAGGGCCCATGGCGGCTTCAAATGGCCCGATATAGCGCAATATCGCTCAATATGGCTTCCAAGCTGCCCCATCCTTCGAACCGTTTGGCTGTACCCTCTTTGTTCCTACCCTTCCCTCATCACCTCAACTCGCCTGGGCGTAGTTTCTGGATGGGCATGGTGGGGATACACGCAAAGCGTCAACAATGCAAATTCTGCATTGTGTGCAATATAAATCAACGACAACAATATCGTCCTCGCACGAACACAGCTCGAGCCCGAAACGCCTCTATGCAAAGCAAAGAACACGCGCAACATGGAATGTCGACGTGGTGGAAACCACCTGCAAATTCATTGCACCCATATCGGAAATCCCTCTGCCCAGGCTGCACCATTTGCAAATTTACATGGTGCAACGTATTGCATGCCAAGTGTTGGTGTACATGGGCGCTGTTGCGATGGTCGGAAATCATCGCGTCAGATAGGTGCGCTTCACGCGCGCTAGGTGCGTTCGGAACGTATGCCTGCCACTATGGCACAACTATCCTCAAAGCGATGCATTTCAATGCAGCTGATTGTCGACCCACATGACACAGTGCATAATAATGAAACGTATTCCGCATATGATATGCAAGATTGCCACTCTCCCTTTTGCTCGCTATCATTTCTCTTTGCCCTCCTCCTCCTCCTCTTTCTACACGATTTCGCATCCTTCTCCCTCATCCATCATCCATCCATCCGTCGTCATCCTTATCATAATCCTCCTTCGAACCGTTTGGCTGTCCCCTCTTTTTTCCCACACTTCCCTCATCACCTCAACTCGCCTGGGCAAAATTTCTGGATGGGATGGTGGGGATATACGCAAAGCGTCGAGAATACAAAGTCTGCATTCTGTGTGTAATATAAACCCACGATAACAATATCTTCCTCGCACGCACGCAGCTCGAGCCCGAAACGCATCTCACATCAAAGAACACGCGCAACATGGATTGTCGACGTGGCCGAAACCGCTTGTAAATTCATTGCGCCCATATCGGGAATCCCTCTGCCCAGGCTGCGTCGTGTGCAAATCTACATAGTGCAACATGTTGCATGCCAAGTGTTGGTATACACGGGCGCTGTTGCAGTGCTCGGATATCCTCGCGTCGGATAGGTGCACTTCGCGCGCGCTAGGTGCGTTCCAAACGTATGCCTGCCAATTTGGCACAATATCCTCTAAGCGATGCATTTCAATGCAGCTGATTGTCGACCCGCATGACAAAGTGTAGAATACTGAAACGTCTTCCGCGAATGATTGGCAATATCGGAAAAAACAAGTGCCGAGGGTCGCGGTAAGAGAAATATGGCCAGCGAAATTGCTTCTTGTTGTCCAACATAACCGCGCGCGCTTTTTAACATGACTGAAAATCCGCTTTTACATGATTGCACTTCACCATCCCCCCCCCCGCCCCCGCCGACTTGTAAGTTGAGGTAACTCTGGATAAATGCACCCAAACTTTGAAAATGTTATGCGAGTTGCTAAGGCACTAATGCTGGTTATGAGAATGTGTAAGCAGTCATCTGACTTGCAACTACGTTGCAACTACCTTACAACTACGTTACAACTACCTTACAGGTCAACGCAAGTCACCAGTTCACACCAGCAGAAAATCAATATTTTCGAAAGAAAAATATGTCTTGGAGTGGCCTTTTTTCCGCACCGCCTCGGAATTCAATTTTCCGGCGCCGGCCGGCGCCGGAACCGGCCCGGGCGCTGGCCGGGGTGCTGGCCCAGGCGTTCGGCTCGAGCGCCGGCCCGGGTGCCGGAAGCGGCCCGGAAGGGGTTCCCGGGCGCCGGGAGCAGAAAATCAATATTTTCGAAAGAAAAATATGTCTTGGAGTGGCCTTTTTTCGGCACCGCCTCGGAATTCAATTTTCCGGCGCCGGCCAGAGCCGGAACCGGCCCGGGCGCTGGCCCGGGTGCTGGCCCGGGCGTTTGGCTCGAGCGCCGGCCCGGGTGCCAGAAGCGGCCCGGAAGGGGTTCCCGGGCGCCGGGAGCAGAAAATCAATATTTTCGAAAGAAAAATGTGTCTTGGAGTGGCTTTTTTTCGGCACCGCCTCGGAATTCAATTTTCCGGCGCCGGCCGGCGCCGGAACCGGGGGCGGCGCGGAACCGGCCCCGGCGCATGGCCCGTAAAGGTGCCGGCCCGGGCGTTCGGTTCGAGCGCCGGCCTGGGTGCCGGAATCGGCCCGGAAGGGTTTCCAGGGCGCCGGGAGCAGAAAATCAATATTTTCGAAAGAAAAATATGTCTTGGAGTGGCCTTTTTTCGGCACCGCCTCGGAATTCAATTTTCCGGCGCCGGCCGTCCTGCGCGGTCTGCCGTGCTCCTGTGGCGTCTGCCGTGCTCCTGTGTGGTCTGCCGTGCTCCTGTGGTCTGCCGTGCTCATTTGGGGTTTCCCGCGAGCTTGTGGGGTCTGCCGTGCTCCTGTGGGGGAAACGCCAGCGGCGTTCGGGGTACAACAAAAGGCGCGTTTAAGTTGTACCTGCGCGCGGTCTGCCGTGCTCCTGTGGGGATTGCCGTGCTCCTGTGTGGTCTGCCGTGCTCCTGTGTGGTTTGCCGTGCTCCTGTGGTCTGCCGTGCTCCTTTGTGGTTTGCCGTGCTCCTGTGGGGTCTGCCGTGCTCCTGTGGGGTCTGCCGTGATCCTGTGAGGTCTGCGGTGCTCTTGTGTGGTCTGCAGTGCTTCTGTGGTCTGCCGTGCTCATTTGGGATCTGCCGTGCTCGTGTGGTGTCTGCCGTGCTCCTGGGGGATCTGCTGTGCTCCTTGTGTCGTCTCTTTGGTCTGCCGTGCTCGTGTGGGGTCTGCCGTGCTCCTGTGTGGTCTGCCGTGCTCCTGTGTGGTCTGCCGTGCTCCTTTTTTTCCGCCTGCCGTGCTCCTGCTCATTTTCTGAGGACGTCCCGCGCGAAAACGTAATTTTTAACATAAGAGGTTGTAAAACACCTCTGTCGGCATCTCATTTTTTCGAGGATGTCTCGAGCGAAACGCTCATTTTTCATCATAACAAAAAAATTTGATATTTTTCAACGTCCCGATTTTTTGAGGATGTCTCGAGCGAAACCGTCATTTTTGACATAAGACGTCTGAAACGATAGCCTCCAACACCTCGATTTTTCGAGGATGTCTCGAGCGAAATGGCCATTTTTGGGAACCTGACCGGACAAGAACGGGAAGCGTCCTTTT
>CAUYUJ010018604.1:0-177500 GCA_963575745.1 Prorocentrum cordatum
CCTCCTCCTCTTCCCTCCTCCTCCTCCCTCCTCCTCCTCCTCGTCCTCCTCCTCCATCTCCTCCTCCATCGCCCATGGATCGCTCAGAAGGGCCCGATGGCCCACCCCGTCCAGGAGCGCGCGATCGCCCCCTCTGCTCCATGCTGTGGCTGGGGCAACGATAGGGGGGGATGGGCGGATGGGGGGTGTATCTAGGCCTCCCAGATGGGGTCCGAGCGAATGGGGTCGATGGATCGCGCCGCATCGCCGATGCGGCGTGATTCTCCGACCCCATTCACTCAGACCCCATGTTCGCGTCGTGAAATAAATAGGGCGGAAGGTTTTGGTCGTTTCGGCTTCTGTGGGCCCTCACCCGTCCTGGCACGGTCAAAAAAATACTCTGGATGAAAAACCGGTCCTTCCTTCCTTCTAAGAAGCCTTCCTTCTAAGAAGCCCTCCCCCCTCCCTCCACCCCCTTGCGCGCGCCGCCAAGACGTGTTGCCGATTCCAGGTCGCTGTTCCCTGCTTGGGCCAGTCTCCTGGGGGCCTTCTGGTCCTAGCTCCGGCCTCCCGCGGCCGCTCGGGTCGGCCCGGGCCCCCCCCAGAGCGCCTTCGGCGAGGCGCAGCTGGAAGGCACCCCGAGGCTGGAGGTCGCCGAGAACCGACGAGAGCGCCAGAAAAGATCGAGCCTCGAACCCGAGTCGGTCACCGCCCCGATCGTTGCCCCTCACGCTGGCTGGGCAGGGGCCGCGGCGCGGCGGCGCCACTTTGGTTTCTGCGGGGGCAGCAAAGCGCGCCGGCCTCTGGCGGCGAGCCCCGGGCGGAGAGGAGCGCAGGAGGGCCGGTCGAAGCAACGGCGGCCCTCCCTGGTGTTTGTCGTACTCCCTGGGCTGGGCCTCCCAGAGGCTCCTCGTCGAGACGGGTGAGGACGCATGCCGGGAAGTGTGTTGGGGGCGATGTTGAGCGGATTGCCGAGCGGGAGAGTTGCCGTTGCTTCAACTGTCCCGAGAACGGGGACGAGGACGAGGACGAGGAGGCTTCAACTGGCCCGAGGACGAGGACGAGGACGAGGAGGAGGAGGAGGAGGTGGAGGAGGACGAGGGGGAAGGAAGAGGAGGAGGAGGAGGGGGAGGAGGGGGAGGAGGAGGAGGAGGAGGAGGAGGAGGAGGAGGAGGAGGAGGAGGAGGAGCAGGAGGAGGAGGAGGAGGAGGAGGAGGAGGAGCAGGAGCAGGAGGAGGCAGGAGAATGTCGAGGAGGATTGTGAAAGGTGGGCTGCGCCCACGTGGTGCTGAAGCCCACGGCTCGAAGGCTCGAGGGTAGAGGGCAAGGTTCGTGTCGCTGGGCAGGGTGGCGTTGGCGATGGGACGGGGCGGGGGCGGAGAGGGAAGAATGCGAGGAAAGGGGCCATCTTGAGTAGAAGGGGGAGGGGATGGCGAGGAGTGCCGTCATCACCTAACTAGTGGTAGAAGGCTGAGCTCAGCACTGAGGAGACAGGCCGCTACTGATACGGTCGAAGTGCTCGCGCCTGGACTTGGTTATGAGATGAGAGCGGCGCGAATTACCTGAGCCCCTGAATTGGGCTGGCCGAAGAATCCGCGTGAGCCGCAGAACCACAAGCCACGGTCTTTGTGATACCGAAGGGCGTAGGAGGGATGCGTCCAGAGCTCCGTCCTATTGGGGCTCGGGGTAACTTGAAGTCCCCAGGCAGGGGAGGAACGCCAGCACTTTTTCACCAGTCGGACTCCTCAAGTTTCGATGCCGAGGTCAAGCATGCTGCACAAGATCTGCCTTTCTCGGTCAAGGTTTTGGGCATGGCAGACGCGAAGCGTGCAACAGCAATGGGGGGAGGAGGCCGGGGAGAAGGAACCTGCTGGGCCCAAGGGGCACCCTTGAGGTGTTGCGAGGCCCTGATAGGTCTTATGGACTCCACTCCTACTCTAAGCAGGCGACGTCTTACGAGACGAGCCTTCCGCTCGATGTCGCGCACTTTGAACAAATCTCCACCTCGGAGACTCTGGCCCGATCGGCCGCCTTCCCCGCCGAATCGTCAACACGGGCGATTCCTCGAATCAACCGCCCAGGCCACCGTTGCCGCAAGACCTCTGCACCCGTTAAGTGGGAAGGGAATTGGACCAGACTGATCAGAGAGGCCCAAGGTACCCATACCACTATCCTCGCCTCGTTTTCCCTTTTCGGGCCTCCTGGGAGGTCCTCGTCGCAACCGCTGGATTCGCTTCGATCTTCTGGTCCAAAATACACCCCGTGAGAGGTCCGGGGAGCAGCGGTATCGGTACCATTTGGTTTCCCCAGAACTGCACCATAATGACATCTGACGAAGATCTAGCTTGCGAGACGAGCAAAGACCCTATCGTGTGCCACAGGTCTGCCAGCGATCCTGACCGAGACTGGACGGCACCTTCGTACCACCGTCGCGCGACCTTTGCGCAGTCTGCGGTGTAGAATGATGTGCCGAGGGTGACCCGAACCGCACATTTCACAGGCTGGAACTCCCCGCGTGGCACGTTTTGGGCAAGGTCCGGCAATTGGCCCAAGGAGGTGAGACCACAGGACACGCGGAGGAAATTTCTGACACACCGCAAAACAGCTTGCACTACGCGCCTGAGCCTACAGTCAACCCGCATAGTAAGGATGAGGCTACCCTTGCATCCTCCCCCTTCGGCCCATCCTTGGCCGCTTTCGCTTGCTGCGCCCCGCTCGCAAAGTGTCGACATGACCTTCCAAGGCCCTGGCATCGTTATCATGCGTCCTCACCGTACGGGTTGACTGTGTTGTCGTGGGTATCCGTATCCCCCGAGGGGCCCCCGAAAACGTACATTGGGAGGCTAGGAGATCCTTGCCCCAAGCATCCTGGTCCGAGACTGCTAACAGCTCCGCTCTAAAAAACACTTCCTCGGGTACACTCTGCGGGATTGATCCCCCCCTATCCGAAGTCAAGAAGTTGTAAACTGCTCGGCGATAGCATCAGGAAAGCGCCCAACATATTGAACAAAGGCGGGCGAATCCGATCGCACCAGTTGTGTGATGCCAACATCGCCTCGAACTTTTCCCTCTCAATCCAAGACCCTCCTATGTCGATCGTGACTACCAGCTCCGACAACTGACGCCCTTTCTTCGCATGGAGCAATAACTGAATGACATCCCGGCAGGTCTGAAGATCTGCTCCTCTTTCAAAGCCGCCTTCTCAGAAAAGTCCAGCCGCCCCTTGCCATCCTTGAATGCCCAGGGCGAGTTTGACCTCGTCCAAGATCGAGTGCGCCTGGCCCAGGTCGGAGGGAACCTTCAGATATGCGACACGCTGCTCCTATCTCTCGGCAACGGCCACGCCGTCGCCGAGGACGTCACCCACCCCGCTCGGAGCAAGTGCAGCCCGACGGAGACACACGGACCTCTCGCGTGTCGCTTGCGCTGCCCAGCACGAGCAGTCCCAGGAACCACCGCTGTCCTCGGCCACGCTTTCGCAACTGAAGCCCTGAGCCGAGGTTCTCGCAGCCATATCCGACGAAAAGCAGACGCCATTACCATTAACATTGGGTGCTCCGCGCGGATTTCTTGGAACCGCGCTGGGTCCCCCCCGGCAGCGACTCTGGCGCCGCCCATGGCGCGCCGCTCCGCGTGCCAGCGGGGGGGGGCCTAGTGCGGATCCACGAAATCAACGCGGACTTCCAAGAGTTGATGTTCATGTGTTTTCTTTTTCCCCGGATATGTCCAACCACATGGGCCACACACGTCTTTTGCAGCGAGGCCCCTGGGTCCGCCCCCTGGGCGGCGAGGTGCTAGGAGGGACGCACGGCACCTCCCTCGCCTGGCGGGCTCTCGCGTCCGCTCCCGCTCATTCGACTCTTGCTTCCCCCTCCTTCCATGCGTCATCTTCCCCCTCATCCGCCTCATCCCCCTCTTCCTCCTCCTCCTCCTGCTCTTCCTCCTCCTCCTCCTCCTCCTCCTCATCCTCCTCCTCCTCCTCCTCCTCCTCCTCTCCCTCCCCCTCCCCGCAAGTCCAAAACCATTTTGGCTCAAGGTGATGCTTCCCTCAGGGGAAACAGTGGATACCGCTAGTCCGCGGCAGGCAAGACTTCCTGAAGTCTGGCAGGGATTCTCTTCCGCGCGCCAGGCACTTGGGGCGATGGGTAAGCCGAGGTGTTTCCCGTTCCTGCTGTCTCGAGCGCACAGATTGCAAAGGCGGCTCCTGGTTTCGTCGTGTGCACGGCGTGCCGAGACCGCTGCACCTACCGCAAGCACGAGAGCTGCTTCCATTGCGGAAAGGCGCTCTCCGTCGGTACCTCGCCCAGCCCATCGCCTCGCGACGCCCGGGCCAACGGCGCTGGAGATGCGGGCAAGCTTGGGCGCAAAGCAAAGGCGACAAGGATAAGGCGGGCAAGGACAAGGGAGCCAAGAACGACAAAGGAACCCACGGCGCTGCTGCCGCAGGCGCTGCCAAGGACCAGCCGCACTTCCCCAATCCCCCGCGGGCGCGCCAGGTGGCCCCAGGTCCCGGCGAGGTGGCCCCAGGTCCCGGCGTGCAGGGCCCAGCGGTGGCGGAGGCCCTGCGTGCAGCCGCCGGAGCGGCCCGCAAGTGCGAGGCCCAGCCGCCCCCCCGCGCGCCCCGCACCACAGCGCAGAGGCTCCAGTCGGCGGTGGATCGTCGCCTGCACGCCGCCACTGCACTGGACTCCGCTGCCTGGGCCGTTGCCGAGTGCGAGCAAGCGCTCGAGTGGACCGAGGCATGGCGCGACGTGAAGGCGCTGGCTTTGGCCGACGCCCAGGCCGAGGAGGCTGCGGCCTTCCGCCAGCGCAACCAGGAGGCGGGCATCGAGCAGGACGTCACGGACACCCAGGTCCTCTTCGTTTTCAGCCCCCCCGACGGCCTCGAGGAGCTTGATCCGGAGGCCCAGGACGCCCGCCGCGAGATGGTCCGCACTGGCAAGCAGATCGCCGAGGAGAGCCCGGCCACCGACAAGGCCAACTGCCGCGCCCGGCTCGACCGCATCGCCAAGCAGGTCGCAGAAGCCAAGGCGGCCAAGGAGCGCAAGGTCGCCAGAGGCGGATGGCGAGCACGAGCCCGCGCCAGGGGCTGCCGACGAGGACGCGCCACTGGGGGGCGAGCCCACCGGTGGAGCGGCCCCCGCGGCGCAGCCTGCGTCGCCAGCGGGCGCGCCAGCGGTCCCAGCGGCGCCTGCCGCTCCAGCTGGGCCCGCGCAGGTTCCTTTGGACACCCGGCGAGTCGCCGCCGAGTTCGCCGACGCAGCCGCCCAGGCGGCCAAGGCTGGGCTCCACCAAGAGCGGGCGGCAGCCAATTCGGCCAAGGGCGCGGGCGCCACTCCTCCTGCGAGCGCTGATGAAACTCCTCTCGGCGGTGCTGCTGCGGGGGCGCCCGCTGCTCAGCATGGCAGACGATGTCCCGAGGGGGCGTGGCGCAGCCGTTGGCGCCAGCGAGCGCAACGGCCTGGGCGAGGTGGGAGGCGACCCTTTCGCGGACCTCGGCCAGGATCTCGACCTACTACATCGTGAAGCACGGCCGCCCGAGGATCCTCCTTCGCAGGGCGCCGCGGCTGCTGAGCCCGACGCAGCGGGCGCGCTCGCGCGGCGCAGCCAGTCTCACGAGCCCGTCGTGGCAACTGGGGGTGCGGAAAACAGTGTGAGCGCGCGCTCTTGTTCGCCGAGGCGCCGCGGCCTCTCCCTCGGCGGCCCCGGCGGCGCACGCCAGAGGACAGGGGCGGACGGCGCAAACGAGGCAAGGCGGGCCCCTCATCCTGTTTGCAAACATCACTGACGGGCCAGCGCGGCCAGGCCAGGCTTCGGACGTGCTGCAGCCGGTCCGACTCCAGCCCGACCAAGGACCGCTTGCGGTGGCCCCAGGCAAGCTAGACGAAGACTTCCGCCTCGGCGCGCACGACGGCACCGCGTGGAGCTCGGCCGCCAGCGCCCACGAGTGGACGCGCAAGAAATGGTTCGAGCCGCACATCATGCTCATCCAGGAGACGCGCTTCTCTTCCCCCGCGGCGGAGGAGCAGGCCCACGGCTGGGCAAGCCGACGCGGCCAGCACCTTGCCTGCGCGGGGGCCCCCCGGGCGGGGGGAGCGGCCGCGGCGGCGCCCTCAGGGGCGGGCATCATCTCCCCCCGCCTGCTGGGTTAGGCCCGACACCATCGGCCTTGGGCAGGCGCTCAGCGTGGGGGCATCGCCCGCGGGCTGTCCCTGGGAGCGGGCGCCACCCTCACCGCGGTCTCCATTTACTTGGAGGGCGGCGTCGGGTTCAGAGGGGCCAGCCGCCAGCTCCGCGAGGACATCCACGAGCGGCGTGCCCACCTGGGCGAGCCTATCTACCATCGGCGGCGACTGGAACGTCGCGGCCAGCGAGATCGCCGACGCGGGCTGGCCCGACCGCCGCCGACCGTCGCCGATCGGCGGCGCCGCCGTCGCGCCAGACGCGGCCACTTGCCGCGACAACGCATGCGACTACTTCGTCATCTCCACCGCCCTGGAGGACATGGTCGGCTCCATCGCAGCCCGCGTGGGCGCGCCCATCTGCCCCCGCGCGGCGGCCCCGCTCGCGTTGCGAGGATGCCTGAAGCGGCCCATGGCCCAGGCCCAGCGGGCGCCGAAGTGTTTCGAGCTGGGTCTCGGCATTGGGTCAGAGGCCAGGGACAGAAGAGATGCGGCGGCAGCTGAGCTACCGCGGCCCCACCCGACGAAGGCCCCGATGGAGCAGGTTGAGGGCTGGTTCTGCCGGGCTGGGGGGGCCCTGCAGGCGCTCCGCGGCGCGGCCGACGGCGAGGCCCAACACTTCACGGGCAGGGCCAAGGGCCCCAGGGCGATCGCCGCGCCGCTGGGGACCGAGGACCCAAGGGCCAGGCGAACCGCATGGACAGAGCCTCGCCCGTCACACAGCTTTGGTTTTCGTTGCGTCACCTTGCCGAGCGCAGGCGGGGCCTGGGCCCTAGAGGCCAGCCGGGCTGCTATAAGGCCAGGCGGGGACAGCAGCTCCACGACGCGGCGATGAGGCAGGTCTCGAACTTCCAGGCCCAGGACGTCGCCATGTTCGGCGGCGCGATCTTCGGAAGATTCTGGAACGGGATCGCCCGCCAATCCGACGCGGGCGACCGACCGACGCCCGGCCATGATCGAGCAGATTGCGGGCAACCGCGCCAAGGAGGACGCCAATGCCAGCAAGCTCAAGTGGGAGGAGTTAACTGACGAGGCCGTCAAGCGCCAGGGGCCCATCGCCCTCGAGGTCTCCCTGTAGACCCACGGCGAGCCTGCGCCCGTTCTCGAGGCCGGGGCAGCCGGCCTTGCGCTAGTTGGCCGGCCTGCGCCGGAAAAAGGCGCTGGCGGACTGGCCCCCGCTCTGGGCCGATCCACGCCGCAGCGCCCAGGGGCGCCTGCCTCCTGGCCGGTCGGCGGCTGGTCGTTGCATCCCATTGCCGTGGGCGACATCAAGCTCGCGGCGCGCGAGGTCCCCGAGCATGCAGGGCTGGGGCGGGTCAACTTCCACCCTCGCCTCTTGCTGGGGGCGGGCGACGACGTGCTGCTCAGGATGGCCAGCCTGCTGAGCGCTGGGGCCGTCATCAGGGTGTTTCTGCCGAAACCAGACGGCGGGCAGCGGCCAATCGGGCCCGTGCCGCTGCTGGCCAGGATCTGGTCGCGCATCCGCCACACGGGTTGCGCCAGGTGGGGGCGCCCCGTCGACCAGTCGGCATTCTGGGGCACATCCTCGGCACGAGGCTGCGACAAGGCGCCCCGGCCCCACGGCGCGCGCGCGGCCCGCGTCGGGGGCTCCCAGCAGGAAGCCGCCTCAGTCTATTATCGAAGTACTGCAAGCACGTCGGGTAAGCCGAGTTGCGGGTTGCGGCGTTGGCCCGGGGCTTCGACGCGGTTCTGCTCAGGGCCCTCTGTTGCGCGCACTTGGCCCCGAGGAGCGCGCGCATCGGCACCTGCCTGAGCGATGCCATCGCGGCCACTAGCACGGTGGTCGCTAGCTGCTCGTGCGCCGCGGCCCTGGCCAAGCCCCTCCTGCGAGCTGCCGCGCTGGCCGCCCCCATTGGCAGGTTGCTCAACGTGGTGGGCGGCGTCTCGACACGCGCGACGGGGCCGCTCGCCGCGGCGGCGCAGCAGCTGGGGGCCGCTTACACGGCCTTCTGCGACAAGGTGGGGGAGGCGCACCTGCCGCTGAGCAGGCGAAAGGCCGAGGCGCTGACTACCAGCAAGGCACTGCGTGAGGCGCTTATTTGCCAGCTTGGTTTCGCTTGTGCACTGGGGCCTTCGGTGGAGCGTTGGCAGTACTTGCGGCATCTCTGCGGTTGGCATATCAGCTCCTTGTTCGAGGTTAGGGCCATGATGCCATGATGCACTGTGCAGGTCTCTTTTCGAAGCTCCAATAGTCAGAGCGGGTGCCAAGCATGGCAGAAGCCATGATCCCTCAAGGGTTCGACGCATGCGGGCCGTGGCACTGGCGCCTTCGGTGGGGCCCCCTATGGGGTCACGAAGCGTGAGATGGGTATGCCGAAATAGGTGTGGGTGACGCATGCGGGCGGTGGCACTGTGGCCTTCGGTGGACCTCCCTATGGGGCCACGAAGCGTATGAGCGGTGTGCCGAAATTGGTGTGGGTGACGCATGCGGGCGGTTGTACTGTGGCATTGTGTAAAGCTCCCGATGGGGCCACGAAACGTGTGAGGGGCGAACCGAAATGGGTGTTGGTGACGCATGCCGGCGGTGGCACTGGCGCCTTCGGTGGAGCTCCCAATGGGGCCACGAAACGTGTGAGGAGTGTGACGAAGTGGGTGTGGGTGACGTATGCGGGCGGTGGCACTGTGGCCTTCGGTGGAGCCCCCTTTTTATGGGGCCACGAAGCGTGTGAGGGGTGTGCCGAAATGGGTGTGGGTGACGGATGCTTCGGTGGCATTGTGGCCTTCGGTGGACCTCCCTATGGGGCCACGCAACGTGTGATTGGTGTGCCGAAATGGGTGTGGGTGACGCATTCTGGCGGTGGCACTGGGGATTTCGGTGGAGCTCCCTATGGGGCCACGAAGCGCTGTGCTGGGTGGGTGAAACGCAAAGAGGAGGGAGGAGGGGGAAGATGGAGAAGGAAGGAACGAAGAAAGGAGGAGACGTGGGGTGTTGTCTCTTCAAAACGAAGACCCATCACCACATGATGGTTGGGAAAAATATGCACTTGTGGGTGCTGCAGTTTTGAAGATCGTCTTCGGTGGAACGCCCATGGCGCCACGAGGCTTGTCAGGGATGTGCCTAAGTGGGCTGTGAGCCGCATGCAAACCCTGCCACTGGTGTCTTCGGTTGAGCTCCAGATGGGGCCACGACGCGTGTGAGCGGTGCCGAAGTGGTTTTTGCGGAGGGCAGAGGCAGGGATGGGAGCAGCAAGGAGGAGCGGGGACGAGTGAGTGAGTGAGGGGAACGCGGAGCACTGTGTCTTCAAAACGAGTACCCAGCACCACAGGATGGTTCAGCAAGAATCGGCTCCTGTGGAGGGCTTCTCCAGAGCCTCGCAGGCTGCCGTCGACCCCGCCGCCCCTTCTTATCCGCAGCTGCGGAGGCAAATCATCCTGGTGTGTCTCGTCCGCATGCCTTTCTTCTTCGGCTGGGCGTCCTTCAGACATACCGCAAAACCAGGGCCCCGGCGCACCGGCCGAAGCATGGCCGCACAGGGACGACGCGGCTCTGGATGTCAGGGGAGGGGGCGCGCAGGGCCGGCTGGCTCGCCTTGCCCGAGGCGGTGCCTGCCTGCTCCGGAGGCGCGCCTTCAAACGACGCGAAGATCGGGACATAATCGGATCGGGATAACTCGAAATCCTATCCCTGTTTTACCCCTGCTACCCTAGCCCTGTTTTACGCCTGCTTGGCGGCCCGCGGATCTGCGCAGCCCCGTCGCTCCGCGGGAGAGCCCTCGGCGGGCACGTGGCGCCCATAGGCCGGCCGCAGGCACGCCGGCCGCCGGCACGGAGGGTACGCGGCCGTGCCCCAGCGCGCAGTGAGAGGCTGCCCGCGGGAGGGTCAGAGGAGGAGGAGGAGGAGGAGGAGGAGGAGGAGAGGAGGAGGAGGAGGAGAGGAGGAGGAGGAGGAGGAGGAGGAGGAGTAGGAGGAGGAGGAGGACGGTCGGACCCACGCACGCAGGCCGCCACCGTCGCATGGCATGCGGCGATCGGCAGGCCGCGCGCCCGGGGCCGTTGTTGCCTCAGGGCCACTCGTGCGTGTAGCCGAGTCTGGGAGCTCGGCTGTGGCGGGATCGTCGTCGTCGTCGTCGTTGTCCTCGTCGTCGTCTTCTTCAACCTCATCCTCCCTTCCCACCCCCTCGCCCTCCCCGCAGCTAGTAGCAAGCTACGGATTTGCGCCGCGGTGGCGAGCGACATCCCGAGGCCAGAAACCAGCCGCATCCACTTGATCAGGAGGTCGGAGGGCAGAGGGAGCGAGGGAGGCGGCAGGAGGAAGGAGGGAGGAGTCGTTATGACCAAGGAGAGGGAGGGGGCAGGAGATGCGGAAATGGTGGCGACGGAGGAGGAGGAGGAAGAGGAGGAGGAGGAGGAGAAGGACGACGACGATAAGCGTTGTGTGAGGTAGGGAAGTCGGGAGATGGATGGGGTAGATAGAACGGGAACCGCACTGTGAGGGACGAGGGGGAGACGATGGAGATGCGCGGAGAAGGGGGGGCGGAGGGCGCGAGGGGGCGAGGAGGGAAGGGGGGGGTTTATGAGGAGGCAATGGGGCGGCGGATGAGGAAGAGGAGTGGAGGACGAGGAGGAGAGAGGAGGGAGGAGGAGGCGAGGGCGGCGAGGAGGAGGAGGAGGAGAGGAGGAGAGGAGAGGAGGAGGAGGAGGAGGAGGAGGAGGAGGAGGGGAGGAGGGAGGAGGAGGAGGAGGAGGAGGAGGAGGAGTAGGAGGAGGAGGAGGAGGAGGGCGAGGAGGGCGAGGAGGGTATGAGGAGTGATTGAGGCGGCGGAGGAGGAGGAGGAGGAGGAGGAGGAGGAGCAGGAGCAGGAGAAGGAGGAGGCGGAGGAGGAGGAGGAGGACGCGGCGCTCTCCACAAGGATGGGGGCGTGCCAGCATCCTCCGCGCATCGCCGGATGCTGATGCACACGTCTCTCTGCCCGCAGTGGATGTGTAGCTCTCATCTGGCCTCGAGGGGCCGAGGGTGTAAACCGCCATGGCCGTGGGCAAGAACAAGCGCCTGACCAAGGGGGGCAGGAAGGGCGGCAAGAAGAAGGCGGGCGACCCGTTCCTGAAGAAGGAGGGGCCTGCTGGGCGGCGCTGAGGAGGAGGAGGAGGAGGAGGAGGGTTTGAAGGAAAGGGAGAGAACCTGGCGGCATCTCCTCGTCGCTTCCGGCCTAGATGGGGCCCTCCACCTGGGCGCCGCGGCCGTCACGAGACGACCCTGGAGTAAAAGCTGGCCGCGGGAGACGCCCCCTGGTCTGGGATCCGTTTCCTTCATCGGGGGCGGCACAGAGGGGGGTGATGACTAGGGGGGGGTGGATATCATGGCGTGGGCCATGATATTTCCCAGATTTCATGGCGCCTCTTCTCATTTCATTACGTCCCTGGCCCCCCCGCAGGGCCGCGCACATGCCGCCAGTCATGATTTGCACCCCCCCCTCTTGGACACCCCCTTTTGGCCGCTCCCGAGTTTCCTTCAGGACCCCGTTTTCCTTGGATGCCAGAGGAGGGGGTGGACGCAAAGGAGGCGGCGACGGAGGAGGAGGAGGAGGAGGAGGAGGAGGATGAGGCGGAGTGGCGGCGGACGTGCGGGAGGAAGAGGATCCCGAGGAGAAGGGGGGCAGCGGAGAGGAGGGAGAGTGAGAGGGGGGGAGCAGGTCTTGCAGGGCTGGAGTGGGGTTTGGGAGGACGGGGGAGGCGGGCGGAAGGGGCGGCGTGATATCCACGACGTGGGTCGATGAACGACGTCGGAGCAGGTGCATCAATGTACTGCCAGATTCCCAAGTCTACCTTTAGAGCACGCTGGCCGACTCAAGTTTCTGTTGGTCGGATGTTGTCGATCTGGGATGTGCCTTATCTGGGCTTGCGTGGTTTCACTGGTGCATGTCGTGTTCGCTGGTCTCGCCGAGTTCTGCGCTGTGCACCCTCAGACGCACAGCAGCAAGCCGAGCAACCAACTGTGCTCGTCCGTGGAACCTCCACGGAGGGAAGCGACGCCACCTGCAGCTCAACAGCTACAGTCAGCCCGCATAGCAAGGGTGGGCAACTTTTCCAAGGGTAACCCTGCGTCCTTGCCTCCTCGGCCCATCATTGGCCACTCTCGTTGGCCGCGTGACGCTCGCAAGTTGTCGTCATGGCCTCCCAAGGCCCTTGCATCCTTATCGTGCGTCCTTCTGCTACGGGTTGATTGTAGTATGTCTTGACCCAGGGGCACCTGCTGGAAGCAGACATTCGATTTCTAGCACAACTTCGCTCTGTCGCGAGCAGGGGTCAGGAGGGAAAGAACCACACAGACACATTTCATCGTCGATTCCCTGGACAGTATGGGAAAGAAGGGGAGTGGGGGGGGAGACGAACATCCAGAAGACATAAAAATTATCCTGGCGGAGGGACCCAACCATGTGCAGTTGTGAGTAACCCAGTTGTGGGAATCGACCCCGATGAACCTCTCTGGGGTCACGACGCGAGTGACGGGTGTGCCAAAACTGACACGCGGACTTTGCCACCAGAGCCGTCGGTGAAGCAGTGGCCGCGGAACGTGCGATGGGTGCGCCGAAATGGAAGGGTGGAACTGCATGCGGACCCTGCAACTGAGGCCTTCGGCGGAGCACCCTACGGGGCCACGAAACGTGTGAGGTGTGCGCAAACATTGAGGTGGAATTGCATGCGGACCCTGCCACTGGGGCCTTCGGCGGAGCACCCTATGGGGCCACGAAACGTGTGAGGGGTGCGCCGAAATGGGGGTGGAACTGCATGCCGACCCTGCCACGGGGGCCTTTGGTGGAGCACCCTATCGGGCCACGAAACATGCGATGGTTGCGCCAAAATGGAGGTGGAACTGCACGCGGACCCTGCCACTGGGGCCTTCGGCAGAGCACCCTATGGGGCCACGAAACGTGTGAGGGGTGCGCCGACATGGGGGTGGAACTGCATGCGGACCCTGCCACTGGGGCCTTCAGCGGAGCACCCTACGGGGCCACAAAACGTGTGAGGGGTGCGCCGAAATGGGGGTGGAACTGCATGCGGACTCTGCAACTGGGGCCTTCGGCGGAGCACCCTATGGGGCCACGAAACGTGTGAGGGGTGCGCCGAAATGGAGGTGGAACTGCATGCGGACCCTGTCACTGGGGCCTTCAGCGGAGCACCCTAAGGAGCCACGAAACGTGTGAGGGGTGCGCCAAACCTGAGGTGGAGCTGCATGCGTACCCTGCCACTGGGGCCTTCGGCGGAGCACCCTACGGGGCCACAAAACGTGTGAGGGGTGCGCCGAAATGGAGGTGGAACTGCATGCAGCCTGCCACTGGGGCCTTCGGTGGAGCTCCCTATGGGGCCACGAAACGGGGTGCTGGGTGGGTGAAATGCAAGGAGGAGGGAGGAGGGGGAAGAGGGAAGAGGGGGGGGCAGCGGTAGGAGGAGTGAACGCGGCGCGCTGTCTCTGCGCTGTCTCCTCAAAACGAGGACCCAACAGGATGGTTGAGAAATTATGGGGAATCTTGGGATCTGTGCGTATTTCTGTGCAGCTCCCTGGGCCCCTTCAAGAAGGGCGGCGCTGGGCCGCACGAGCAGTGCGCCTCTGCTGCCCGTCGGCCGCCGAGGGCAGCGCCCAGCGGCGGCGCCCTCCCCAGATGAGTCTGCGACGTCTCGCGGGCCCCCCGCGATTCCAAAAGAGCAGGAGGAGGAGGAGGAGGAGGAGGAGGAGGAGGAGGAGGAGGAGGAGGAGATCGAGCGGCCAGCCCTGGGGGGATTCGAGAAGGGGCCGACCTTCTCAGAAGGCTCGGGCGTCCCCCAGCCTTGGACAGAGGTTCTGTGAGCCTTTCCCAACGACGCAGACTTGGAAGGCCGGAGGGCCTCTGAGAAGCCCCGCCGCTTTCTGAGAAGGCCTTCTCCTTCTCACTTCCCCCCCCCCCGCTCGTCGCCGAAATGTGCCGATACCACTCTTCGTCCTTGAGAGCCCTCGTCGCAACAACTGGCTTCTCTTCCAGAATGCACCCCAGGAGGGGTCCATGGAGTTATCGGCATCGGTGCCCTTTCTTGCACCCCCGGGAGAGGGAGGCAGAGGATGATGGAAGAGGCGAAGGAGGAGCAGGAGAGGCAGAGAAGAGTGAACAGGAGGAGGAGATGGAGGAGGAGGAAGACGAGCAGCAGCAGGACGAGACAGATGAGGCGGACGGGAAGCATCAGGGAGATCGGGAGGATCAGGAGGAAACCTTACCGCGAGGGGTCTTTCGTGCTGAGGGCCCCCCCCCCTCCTGAGCTCTCGGCTTTGGACGTCCCTATCCTCCTCGCCCCTCCATTCCTCGCCCTTCTCTTCGCTCTCCATCCTCGCCCTCCCTCCTCGTGCTTTCCTCCTCGCCCTCCCCATCGTCCTTCCCCTCCTCGCCCCCCTCGCTCGCCCTCCTCGCCCTCCCTTCTCGAGTAAGCGCGCGAGTACGATGACGGCGACAGCGGCGTCGACGATGAAGACGGCCGAGGCCGCCGGTGAGGCCATCGCGGGAGGGGGGTATTATTTTCCCAGTCTCGTTCTCGGTCCCAATCCGTCAATAAGCCCGTGCAAAAAAACGAGTGCGTCAAGATTTTTCGATGTTTGATCGTGAAGAGAAGAAGAAAGACGAGGGACAAGAGACCGTAGAGGAGTAGGACGCACTTGTAATGATTAGCAGGAGGGGGATATTGAGGGGGGGATGACGGCGAGGACGAGGATGAATGTGACGAGGATGATGATGACAATGAGCAACAGTAGCAGAGTAGGATTTAGCACACTGCCCAGGAATGCGAAGAGTCCTTTAGACGCGACTGAGGAGATGAGGAGAGGTGGGAGGAGTCGGAGGAGGATGTGGAGGGTGCAGAGTGTGGGGTGCAAGCAGGATGAGGAAGACGAGGCGTACGAGGTAGAGGAGATGGAGGAGAACGGAACATCGGACGAGGAAGACGATGGTGGAGAGGAGGGAGAGTCGAGCGAGGAGTGGTACGACATCAAGGCGCCCAGCGTCTTCACCGTCCGCAATTGTGGCAAGACCTTGGTCCCGCGCCGCGCTGGGCGCTGATCTCGTTCGCTCACTCGCTCCCGGCCCTTCCCCACCTTCTGCGCCCTGGAATGACGGGGAGGTGGGCTGTGCACGGTTAGACTGCGTCCATGATTCCGCTTTCGATTCTTGCGATCTGTTCGGCCAACCACGTACATTACCTTCAGGTTGGCTTTCGGCCATTCCGTCGTGGCGGATGTTCGCCGTGACCAGGAAAGCTCATCCGTTCTTGATTCAGCGCTCCTTGTGGTAGCACGCAGCTGCGCCCAGGTGGAATCCTGGTTTTCTGAGCCCAGGTCGGGGTGAAGAGAGTGTGCGTGTGTATGTGTGTGCGTGTGCCTCACAGACTCTGCACAGGTCCATGGCACGGGTTCCACATAACCGACGCACGTCAATATCTTCATGAGTTTTGCCGTCGCGGAGCACCAGGAACGGACGGAGGAGAAGCGATACCAACACCATCAGTGGGCCCACCTCCAGCGAGGAGCTCCACGATGCCTCCCCGAGCTGGAGGCTGGGAATGTCTCGAGCGATAGAAGGGGACCACACCACCAGGGAGACCCCCCTTGCCTCCTCGCATCTCCTCGTCCTGGTTGGTTGGTGTCGCCTTTCCTTGTTCCTACCAGACGGATGATCTCCCGCCTTGGAGTCGTTTCGCCTCCGTGTTGGCAAAACAGCGTGCGCATCGGCCAATCACTGGCTTGAAGATTTCTATCAGGTCGCTGAGCAGCGCTGTCCCCACCCCGAAGCTGTAGTTTGCTTCAAGTGGGTTGAAGGTCCTGCCCGTCATCCTCAAGTGGTTCCGAGTGGTTTACGAAAGGAAGTGCAGCCTTCAAATATACCAGACACCTGAAATAAGCATCACAACATTAAGCTATCGAAGTTTGAGGAGTTCGGCTCCGCAGGAACCCCTGATTGCGATCCTTTGGGAAGAGCAGTGCTCGAACACGTTTTGAGCGTTTGGTGTGGAGGTGGAGGAGGCAGAGGAGGCGGAGGAGGAGGCGGCGGCGGCGGCAGAGGAGGCAGAGACCCTGGATGAGCGTCTGCGCCCACCCTGGGAGGGCGTGTGCACCGGCCCTGGGTCCAGAGTGGGCCCGTCCAGGATCGGGAGGGAGGTGGAGGAGGAGGAGGGAGGAAGAGGAGGAGGAGGAGGAGGAGGAGGAGGCGGAGGAGTCGGAGGAGGAGGAGGAGGAGTCGGAGGAGGAGGAGGAGGAGACGGCGGCGGCGGAAGAGGAGGCGGAGGAGGAGAAGGAGGCGGCGGCGGCGGGTGAAGAGGGCGAGGCGAGAGGCGAGGATGCCGGCCGCGAGGCAGGGGCCGGCTTGCCGCGCGGGACACAGGCCGCGGGCCCCCGTGGCAGGGAGGCGGCCAGCCAGGCGGGAGGCACGCGGCCACGAGGCTGTGAGGAAGCGACGCGGCGGGACGCTGGAGGCCCGGAGGAGGCGTCAGAGGAGGACGAGGCGGCGCGGAGGAGGAGGCGGCGAGGGCGAGGAGGAGGAGGAGGAGGAGCAAGGATAAGGAGCAAGGAGGAGGAGGAGGAGGAGATGGCGGCAGCAAAGCAGCAGGCCGCATACGAAGTTCGCCATCCCGTGTATGGTAACGACTCGCGCGCCCCCCGCGGCCTTGCCGCGTGAGTGCGCCCTCTTTTCTCGCCTCCTGCCTCCACGGCCGCCACTCGTTTTTGTTCCCTCCTGCATGCGGGGCACTTCGCAATACCGTAGCCCATGTTGCTCGACGCACGAGCAGATCACCTCTGCCGCGCCGCGAAGGAAAAAAGTGTGGTAACGATTGACTGGTCCACCACGGGTGTCCATCGTATTAAGGATTGCCGCGTCGTCGCCATCGTTACTGTCGCCACGACCGTGCTATCGCCGTCGTCACCATCAGCGTGTCATCAATCACCATCACCATCTCCACAGCAATTTTCAGAAACCAAGCCTCATCATCACCGTCATCATTTATCATCATCGTCGACTACTGGCTGGTCGTGATCGTCGCTCGCGACTCGCCAGCAGACGTGGAGGCGTCCGGGCGGGAGGCGCGGCGGCCGCGGCCGCGTTCTGAGCAGGCGGCCAGATCGTGAGCCAGGCGCCCTTCAGCCAGGCGCCCGAGCCAGCGCACCCGAAGTAAATCGTGGGGAAGTCCAGAGCGAGAGCGTGGCTCCTGAGTGTAGAGGGCGCGGCGTTTAGAGTTTCCAAATATGTTCGGCTTCAGGTCCCGGAAGGCTTCAGAGATGCCCAGTAATCGACAGCGCGGCCCAGGGAGGCCCCCCCGCGCGCCCCAAGAACTCCCCGAGGCAGCCCGAGCCCACCCCAAGGAAGGCTCCAATGTAGAGCCGAGGCCTTCCCAGACGCTCCGAGGGTGGCCCGAGCCCTGCCGAGTGTGCACGGAAGCTTTACCGTGCCCAAGACCGCATCGAGACCCCAATTCGCCGCAAACGGGATGCCAAGAGGCCCCCTCTATGCCTTCAGAGTAGACGTTAACATTCATACTTATATTTGTACATCCTTATCATCGTCGTCGTCGTCAGCACCATCATCATCAGCATCATCATCAGCATCATCATCAGCATCATCATCATCAGCAGCATACACTGAAACTCGGCCCAGGGTCCTTGCGGCCGCAGCACAACAAGGGCCCCCAGAGGAAGGGCCCCCTCCCCTCCCAGAGCCTCCCCGGAGCCTCCCCCAGGCGATCCCGGACTCCCCCAGGATGCTCGCGGAGTTTTGCCGACGTTCCAAGAGGGCCCCAGGACGTCCCCAGGAGGCCCCCGGGCTCCCCCAGCAGGCTCCCGGCGCTGCGGGTCCCCAAGAGGGCCCCATCCGCCGGGAGAGCCCACAGAGGACCTCCGAGGAGTCAGATTCGTCAAACGCCGAATGTTTTTTTGTTTGGCGAGGAAATCCAGTTTTTTTCCCACTTATTGACAACATCTGATCCAGTGGAGTGCCATGTTCTCTTGAGTTCTCACTTGTTGATGACCTCGGAGCCACACAAGGTTCCCAAGAGAGCTCCAGTATTGTCCCAAGATTGCCCAGGACTGCCCCGCGAGGAGGGCAGACGACGGCCTCCAGAGAAAGAGCGTGTTCTACCGCTGCTGGCGGAACACCGGGGGGGGTCACTACCGGTTCGAACCCCCCCTCCCCCTACCAGTTCGAGCCCTTCCCCCCCCCCAGTCCATCATGAAAAGGGGGGGGGGGTCACTACCGGTTCGACCCCCCCCCCCCGAAAACTGAAGGGGGGTCACTACCTGTTCGAACCCCCCCCCCTTCGAAAACCGAGGGGGGTGCGGACAGTGGTGGGGACGGTGGTGGTGGGGACAGTGGTGAGGGGACAGCGGGACAGCGGTGGGGACGGTAGTGGTGGGGACAGTGGTGAGAACAATGGTGGGAACATTGGGGATAGTGGGACAGTGGTGGGGACGGTGGTGGTGGGGACAATAATGTGGGGACAGTGGGAATGTGGTGGAAACAGTGGAACAGTGGAGGGTACAGTGGTGGTGGGGACAGTGGTGAAGGCGGTGGCGAGAACGGCGGTGGGACAATGGGACAGAGGTACAGTGGGAACAGTGGTGGGGACAGTGGGGACAGTGGTGGGAACCAGTGGTGGGAACAGTGGGACAGCTCAGTGGGATAGCAGAGGAGTCAGTGGGACAGTGGGGACAGTGGGGATAGTCGGGCAGTGGTTAGGGCCGTGGAGAAAGTGGGGAGAGTGGAATCGTGGTGGGAACAGTGGTGGGGACAGTGGGGACAGTGCGACAGTGGTGGGGGCACTGGTGGGGACAGTAGGGACGGTGGTGGAACCAGTGGGGACAGTGGTGGTGAGGACAGTGGTGCTGGGAACAACAGAGGGGGTGTGTTGCGGACGGTGGTAGGGACCGGGAGTCGTTTGCTGGCGGTGAGGGGGGGGGGAGGGGTTCGAACCGGTAGTGATCCCCTTCCGGTTTTCGAAGGGGGGGGGAGGGTTCAAACCGCTAGTGACCCCCCCCCGGTGTTCGAGGGGGAGGCGGGGGGAGGGGTTAGGGGAGGGGGGGGTTTGCCGGGGGAAGGGAGGGGGGAAGTCCAGCAGGGGGGATGATTTTCGGGGGAGGGGGGGACCCCCGGGTTCCGGAGGAAGAGGGGGGGGAATTTTCCATAGTAAAGCGGCGGTGGATCACGCTCTCTCCTAAGATGAGCCCCAGACAGCCCAAGAGGACCCCTGGACGATCCCACGAGGCCCCCAGGCCCCCCCAGGAGGCTCCCAGCGCTGAGGGGCCCCAAGACGGTCCCAAGGGGCCGCTGGAATGCCCACAGAGGACCTGCGAGGGGGCAGATCAGTCAAATGATATGAAACATCCTATGTCCTTTCTGTGGTTGAAATGTTTTGGACTTCTAACATGTTGATATTCAATGCGGGTGCGCTGCTTGGGTGGTGGCACGCTGGTATGGCTTGAAAAGGGGAAAAGTTTTGTTGAATGTTGGCGAAGACTGGCTATTGCGGCGGGATCGCATGTGGAACATCAAGCGAATCCTCAAGGCCGCCAAAGAAAACGATGCGCAAGAGCAACTTTATAACACGGCGGGCGTCCAGGATCACAGGTATAGAGACAGCACGTTTGTCAAAATTTTCGAATCAATGACCTGGTGTTGCTTCAAAGGTTCGAAGGGTTGGGGCGGGTTTTGTAATGCGCGGGAGGTTTTTGTATCCGAGGAGAAGTCGAGACGCCAGTAGAGAGGTGGCCTCAAGACAGCGCAATGCCCCCCCCAACACAACTATCAAAACGTACCCACGAGAGCTCCAGGAGGACCCGTAGAGGACTCCAGTACGTCAAATTCACTGATGCCCCCCAAGTGTTTGTGTTTGTGCGTGCTTTCTCGCATTTCTGCGCTTTTATGGTTTACGGATCGAGCAGGACGGCACAAGAGTTTCTTACCCCAGTCCAGACCCTAAGGAGCGGACCTGGACAGCCCAAGACGGGCCCCAGAAGGCCCCACAACGTCACCAGACAGTCCTCAAGGGGAGCCCCAGACGGTCCCCAGAACCCCCCATAGAGCCCAGCGGGCCCTCAGACAGATGGCCCAAGAAGCCTCCCAGATGGTCCACGACGCCCTAAAAAGAGCTTCAAGGTCGAGCCATGCACAGTGTGTCAGGGATACTTCCGCCCACACCTGGCAATGGAAGACGCCTATGGCAAGTCCCGAAGGAACCCCGAGAGGCGAAATCACGCGAAAGCGTGAAGGAATGCTGAGGAGCAGGAGCAGAACAAGTGGCATGAGCAGGAGCATGAGGATAAAAGGCCCGCAGGGTGTTTGCCACGCGCGCGTGGGCAAGAGGTTGCCACGCCCCCGCAGCCCTGCTTCCGCGAATCGTGCGAACGCTGGGCTGACTGGGGTGGCAGGGAGACATTTGGAGGGCCCAAGCGGCCAGGCGCGAGCTGCATTCCCCCCACTTCCTTGGTATCGCTCGGACGTGTGCACTTTCTCTCGGCGGGGATTATTAAGGATCATCCTGGATCATCCTGCCAAAAAAAACACGCACTAAACCGAAACAGGCACAGGGAATGGACGTCCGAGCGATGGCCAGTTCCTGCTGTTCCACTCCCCCCTCTCCGCCTTCTTCTCCTCCGTGCAGGTCACCCGCACGCAGGGCACCAAGATCGCCACCGAGGAGCTGAAGGGGCGGGTGCTGGAGCTGAACCTGGCGGACCTGAACAACGACGAGGAGCCCCTCCTCCAGAGGAAGCAGAGTAGGAGTAGAAGGCAAAAGACAAGGGAGGACAGGGACGAACAGGAGGAGGGAGAGGGGCTGACCCCCTCCTCAGCCTTCACCTCCCAACCCTACTGCCTCCCTCCTCCTTCGCCTCTCCTTCATACCTCCTGCGTTCCCCCCTCCTCTTCCGCCCTTCCTCTCCCTCTCCTTTTCATCCCACTGCTCATCCCACATGCTCCTTTCTCATCCGATCATCATCTTCCCTCCCCGCCATTCTCACCGCCATCCTCCTTTCATCATTCCTCTCCCATTGGCCTCCTCACACCTCCTCCCTCTGATAGTCCATTGGGGTCCCCCGATCGTCGAACTCGTTGCGATAGCAGCGTCTTGCGCGCTTGTGTGGTTGGTCGCCCCGCGGCCCCAAATGGCGAAAGCGCGCCAGTGGATCTCCCTGAATAACCAAAGGGGGGGGTCTGCTCGCAGAACCCCCCCCCCTCCCCCCCTTCCCCAAGGTGGGTTGAGATTTTCGACCCCGCCCCCCCATGTCCCCCTGAAGGGGGGGGGGGTCCGAACCCCCGGCTCATTCCCCCCCCCTTGAAGGGGGGGGGGGTCCGGACCCCCCCCCCTCCCTCCTTTGGCGCTGGAAAGGGGGGGGGTCGGACCCCTCCCCCTTCCCCCCCTTTGCGCCGGAAAGGGAGCCGGGGAGGGGAGGCCTCTCTCGCTTGTCTTTTCTGCGCCGGAGAAGGTGTGTAGGGAGTACGGAGTTGGGAATAGGTAGTAGTGAGTAGTGAGTAGTGAGTTAGTGCGTAGTGCGTAGTGAATATTGTGTAGTGACTAGTGTAAAGAAAGCGGCGAGTAGGGAGTAGGGAGTAGGGAGTGGGGAGTTGGGAGTAGAGAGTAGTGAGGAGTGTGTACTCATAAGTGAGTAGCGAGTAGTGAATAGTCAGTAGCGAGTAGTGAGTACTGAGTAGGGAGTAGGGGGTGATGAGTAGTGGGTAGTGAGTAGTTGGTAGTAAGTAGTGGGTGGCGAGTAGTGATTAGTGAGTACTGAGTAGTGGGTAGCGCGTAGTGCGTAGTGGGCAGTGAGTAGTGAGTAGTGAGTAGTGAGTGGTGAGTAGTGGGTGGTGAGTAGTGAGTGGAGCGTAGCGAGTGGTGAGTAGCGAGTAGGGATTAGTGAGTACTGAATAGTGAGTAGTAAGTAGTTCGTAGTGAGTAGTGCGTAGTGAGTGGTGATAAATAGTGGGTAGTGGCAGTGGGTAGTCAGCAGTGAGTAGGGAGTAGGGAGTATCGAGTAGTGAGTAGTGAGGAGCGAGTAGGGCGTAGTGAGTAGTGAGTAGAGAGTAGTCAGTAGTGAGTAGTGGGTAGTGACTAGTGAGTAGCGAGTAGGGAGTAGCGAGTAGTGAGTAGGGAGTAGGGGGTAGTGAGCAGTGAGTAGTAAGAAGTGAGTAGCGAATAGTGGGTAGTGAGGAGCGATTCGTGAGTAGTGACTAGTGACTAGAGACTATGTAGACTAGTGAGTAGGGAGTAGTGAGTAGTGAGTAGCGGGGAGTGCGTAGTGAGTACTGAGTATTGAATAGCGAGTATGGGAGTAGCGAGTAGTGAGTACTGCGTACTGTGTATTCAGTATTGCGCAGGGAGTAGGGAGTAGCGACTAGCGAGTAGTGGGTAGTGAGTCGTGATTTGTGGGCACTGAGTAGTAAGTAGTGAGTAATAGTAGTGGATAGTGGTTAATGAGTGGTGATTAGTGAGTCGTGAGTAGGGAGTAGTGATTAGTGATTAGTGAGTATTAAGTAGTGGGTAGTGAGGAGTGAGTAGTGAGTAGTGAGTAGTGAATAGTGAGTAGTGAGTAGGGAGTAGTGAGTAGCGAGTAGTGGGTGGTGGGTAGTGATTAGTGAGTCGTGAGTAGTGAGTAGGTGGTAGTGAGAAGTGAGTAGCGAACTGCGAGTAGTCAGTAGTGGGTAGTGAGTGATGAGTAGTGAGTACTCTTTGGGGCTGGGCTTAGTGGTTGGGGTTAGGGTTAGGGGTTTGGGTTCGGGTGAGGACTAGGGGTACGGGTGGCGGGGGTCGGGTTCTGGAGTCAAGGGGGCGGCGTGGCGAAAGGGGGGGAGGGGGGGGGTGCGGCCAAAGGGGGGGGGAGGGGAGGGGTCCGACCCCCCCCCCCCTTTTGAAAGGGGGGGAAGGGGGGGGGGGGGGTTCCCGATGACGGACCAGGTAAGGGGGGCAAGGGGGGGGGGGTCCCCGACGACGGATCTGGGAAGGGGGGGAGGGGGGGGTCCCCGACGACGGATCGAGGAACGGGGGGGGGAGGGGTTCCCCCCCCCCTTTGGGGAGATCCAGCGGCGCGCCCTCCCAAATAGCCGCGCACCAAAGGTCACTCTTACCCAGGGTCACTCTTTGCGAGTAGCCGAAGCACCCATCCCAGAGATCCGCTCGGAGGTACGACAGTTTGTCGTTACCCAGTCTGATTTTTAGTAGTGTTCCCATTTTCTGATTTTGTTTTACCATTGGGGGTCTTATTGCTGCTAGTGTTATTGTTCTTGTTGATGAATTCTCATTACTGAAGGATCATTGTTGTTAACCCTTCCCTCCGGGGCACATTGCATCTTTCGGTTGAAGTGCCCTTCCTGGGGTTCGCACCCTGTTTTTGATCAGTGAAAGTTTGGGGTCTCAGAATTGGGGCCGTGGCCCCCGAGTTGCAGCAACAACAACAACAAAAAAATAAGACCGTTCGCCCTTATATGTTCGAGTGTCCAATAACGCGTATGTCCCAAACCCTCGATACCCGCCTTCTTCGTCTTCGATCGAATCCCTTTTGGGGGGTATACCTTTCTTCCCTGCAGGCCGGGCCCCGGCAAGCGGCGGGGCGGCCGCGGACCGTCGGCCTGGCCAGCGGCAGCGCTGATCGGCGGGGCGGCCGCGGACCGTCGACCCGACCCCAAGAGGGACGGACAGGGGACCGACCACGACGACGACGACGACGACGACGACGACGACGACGACGACGACGACGACGACGTCGACGACGACGACGACGCGACGACGACGACGACGAGCGAAAGCGAGAGCGAGAGAGAACGACAGCAGGGCCACGAAGGGCACGAAGTAGGCCACGAAGGGCGGCAGCGGGGACACGAAGGGAATGCGTATGGGGCCACGAAGAGCGCGAACGAGCGGGGGCCACGAAGTGCAGATAATGCGGGGCCACAGAAGACAACTATGGGGCCACTGAGGGTAGCAACTGGGCCACGTAGGACAGTGAGTGGGGACACAAATATCGACAGCGGGGCCACGAAGGGCATGCACATGGGGCCACAACGGGCGCGACTCCTGGGTGCATGGGTGTGGGGAGCGCGGCGCTTGGACAAATTGCAGGAAATCCCGACGCAATGCCATTCTTCAGTAAGTTGGAAGCAAGTCTCCAGCGAGAGCGCGACTCCAGAGCGCCAGGAGAGCGATTCCTGAATAAATGGTAAGGAAGTCCCAAGCGAGAGCGCGACTCCTGCTTAAAATGCGAGGAGGTCTCGGGCGGGAGCGGGGGTCTTGGCTAAAATTCAAAGAAGTCTCAGGCGGGAGCCGTTGTTCTTGTAACCCGGGGGCCAGGGGCCCAGTTTGAACATCCAGATTTTCCATGTCGACAAGCAGGGTGCGAGCGTCGAGGGGCACACTTTGATTTAGATAAAACAGTATGCACCGGCGGGGGGGATCAACAATCATTATTTTTCAGAAGTGAGAATTCAACAGTTCCCGCTTGATGCTCTCTCATAAATGATTCCCAAATCTCGCTCTCGCGCGGGACTTCTTTGCAATGTCTGCAGACATCGCTTTCTCGCGTGGGGCTTTCCCGCAATTTATTCAGACATTGCGCCCTCGACACTCAGGAACCACGTTCTCGCTGTGGTTTATCTCACGATTGCTTTGGGAATCGCGCTATCGCTCGGGACTTCCTCACGATTTATGCAGGACGCACGCTTCAGCAACCCTCCTGCTCGATATGGCCGCCTGGGCCCGCCTTCCCGACCCGCCTGTTAGGCTCTACCCGCCCGATCCCCCGTCCTGCTGCTCTCTCCCTCTCTCTCTTTCTCCATCCTCCTCCCTCCCCGTTGCCCTTGTTTGTCCATCCGTCCTCTGTTCCCCTGCCGTAGGGGCTGCATGAAAAACACGTTGCAAGTAAGAAAGATATGCCCCCAAGGGGGTACGATCGAAGACGAGGATGGCGGGTATCGAAGGTTTGGGGCATACGTGTTGAATGGCACACGTGCAGATACGAGCGAACAGTCTCAAACCGATTGTTGTTGTTGCTGCTGTTGTTGTTGTTGCTGGCGTTGCTCTTGTTGATGTTGTTGTTGTTGGTACTGTTGCTGTTGTTGCTGTTCCTGTTGCTGTTGTTGTTGATTGTCGATGTTGTTGTGTGTTGCTGTTGTTGTTGGTGTTGGTGTTGGTGTTGTTAGTGTGGCTAGTGTTGCTATTGATGTTTTCGCTCTTGTTGCTGTTGTAAACTAATATCTGGAAAATAATTGTTGTTGGTATCCTGATGCGGTTCCGCGCGCTCTCGCCTCGGTGCTTACTCACATTCTTTGGGAAACGAGGCTCACGCTCGAGGGCGGGCTTGATTGTAAATGTTTGCCCTTGGAAGCCCAGCTACGACAACAACGGCTCCCGCTCGATTCTTCCTCACAGTTTACTCCGAGACACCCTGGCTAGAGAGGCTCCCGACCTCAGGAACGGTGCTCTCCCTCGAGACTTCTGACAATCTAGTCAAGATGGCGGAGGCCCAGCCACGACGACAAGGGCTCCTTCTGTATACCTACTCACGATGTACTCCGAGAGCTCCCGGCCAGGAGGGCACCCGAACTCGGGAACGGCGCTTTCGCTCCAGATGTATTCGTAATTCAGTCAAGCTGGTGGAGGCCCAACTACGACGACGAGGTCTCTCGTTCGATTGGCCCCACGATTTACTTCGGGAAGCCCTGGCCAGAGAGGCCCCTGAACTTAGGAACGGCGCTCTCACTCGAGAGTTCTTTGTAATTCAGTCAAGTTGGTGGAGGCAACTACGACGACAAGGGCTCTCGATCGATGCGTCTTCACGATTTATTATGAGAGGCCTTGGCCAGAGAGGCCCCCGAACTCAGGAACGGCGCTCTCATTCGAGAAGTCTTCGTAATTCAGTCAAGTTGGTAGAGGCTCAAACACGACGACAGCGGCTCCCGCTCGCTGCGTCACGATTTACCCCGAGAGGCCGTGGCCAGAGAGGCCCCCGAACTCGGGAACGGCGCTCTCACTTGAGAACTCTGGGAGCGCGTTTCACCTGCGCTTGCCTTGGAAACATTCGGAGGCGCGCTTGAACGGCCCCCCCCCCGAACATTCGGCGCCGTCGAAGAGAACCAGGGAGACTCCCCTCCATCCTTCCCGCCCCGCCCTGCGCCGGCGGCTGGCAGCGCCGACGACGGCGACGCGGCGCGACGACGACCAGGACGAAGACGTCGCCCACGACGACTACGACAAGGTCTCTGGTAGTCCAGTGTCCTCGGCCCTGAATGTCACAATATTCGCTGGCCCGGACTTCAAATCGAATATTATTCGTGTTGCGTCGCGTGCCGCCTTCGATTTCCGTCGTCACCGTCGCCGTCGACGTTGTCGCCGTCGTCGCCGTCGTCGGCGTTGTCGTCGTCGTCGTCGTCGTCGTCAAGGTCGTCAAGGTCGGCGTCGTCGTCGTCGTTGTCGTCATCGTCGTCGTCGTTGTCGTCGCCGTCGCCGTCGCCGTCGCCGTCGCCGTTGCCGTCTCCGTTGCCGTCGCCGTCGCCGTCGCCGTCGCCGCCAGCCAGTGCGGGCGCCGGCGCCGTGCTGGAGGAAGGAGGAGTGGGTTCGAACCCCCCGTCCCCCCCTTGAATCGTCGTCAACGTCGACGTTCCCCGCCGCCGCCGACAGCCGCCGCCAGCGCCGGCCCGGGAGGGGGAGGGGCACCGCCGCCAGCGCTGGCGTAGGCCCGGAAAGAGGGGGGGCACCTGGTTCCGGACCCCCCCCCCGAGCGCCCACATCACGCGCGCGCCATGTCCAATAATCTTTCGTAATTCAATCAAGTTGGTGGAGGCTCAACTACGGTGACAACGGCTCCTGCTCGATGCTTGTTCACGCTATAATTCGAAAGGCCTTGGCCACAGAGGCCCCGAATTCAGGAGCAGCGCTCTAGCTGGACTTCTTCGCAATTCAGTTGGGATGGTGGAGGCCCAGCCACGACGACAAGAGCTCCCGCTCGATGCTTCTGGACGATTTTTTCCGAGAGGCCCTGGCTTGAGAGGCCCCCGAACTCAGGACGTGCGCTCCGCTTGATACTTCTTCGCACTTCAGTCATTGGCCGACGAGGAAGGTATTCCCAAAAAAATGGATGCGATAGAAAACGAAGTGGCCGGGTATCGAGGGTGTTGGGGTGTACAAAAAGAAAGCCTCGCGGGTAAGTAGGAGCGAGCAGTCTTAAATTGATTGTTGTTGTTGCTGGTGGTGGTGGTGGTGTTTTGTTGTTGCTGTTGTTGGTGTTGTTGATGTTGCTGCTGTTATTGTTGCTGTTGTTGATGAAATCTCACGTTTGACGAACAATTTTGGTTGATCCCCCCCGCCTCTGGTGTTCTATTAGGGAAAGTGTTCCTGTTCAAGCTGCGCCCTTGGCCCCCGAGTCACAATAGCAACGGCTCCCGCCTGATACTTCCTCACAATGTATTCAAACATCGCGTTCTCGCGCGGGACTTCTTTGCAATATCTGCAGAAATCGTTTTCTCGCGTGGGACGTTCCCGCAATATATTCAGACGTTGCGCCCTCGACACTCAGGAATCACGGTCTCGCTGTGGTTTATCTCACGATTGATTTGGGAATCGCGCTATCGCTCGAGATTTCCTCGCGATTTATGCAGGGCGCATGCTTCAGCAACCCGCCTGCTCGATATGGCCGCCTGGGCCCGCCTTCCCGACCCGCCTGTTAGGCTCTACCCGCCTGATCTGCCCGTCTGGTTCTGCCACGTGTTTTCTGCTCCTAGCTCCCCTCCTGCTACTCTCTCTCTCTCTTTCTCTATCGTGCTCCATCCTCCTCCTTCCCCGTTGCCCCTTCTTCTCCATCCGTCCTCTCTTCCCCTACCGTAGGAGCTGAATGGAATACACGTTGCAGGTAATAAAAACATATCCTCAATGGGGGTAAGATCGAAGACGAAGAGGGCAGGTATCGAGGGTTTGGCTACACGTGTTGAATGGCACGCAAGCAGATAGGAGCGAACAGTCTTAAACTGATGGTTGTTATTGCTGGTGTTGTTGCTGTTGCTAGTTGTGCTGTTGTTGTTGTTGTTGGTGTTGTTGTTGGTGGTGTTGTTGGTGCTGGTGTTGGTGTTGTTGCTGCTGCTGTTGCTGTTGTTGTCGTTGTGGTTTGTGTTGTTGTGGTCGTGGTTGAGTGGTTGTGGTTGTGGTTGTGGTTGTTGTTGTTGTTGTTGTTGTTGTTGTTGTTGTTGTTCTGGGTGTTGTTGTTTGCGTGGTCATTGCTGTCCCTTGAAGGACCAGGCCTACAAGAAGGTGAAGCTCTGCATCGAGGAAGTGCAGGGCCGCAATTGCCTAACGGACTTCCACGCGCTGGAGCTGACGCGCGCAGGGCTTACACCTGCCGGGCGAGCTTTGGCAGGAGGGTGCGGCGAGGGGGAGCGAGGAGGCTGGGCAGGGGCACGGTGCGGAGTTGGAGGAGGCTGAGGAAGAGGGCAATGAGGAGGGTCGGGAGGAGGAGGGGAGGAAGAGGCGGATGTGGGGGAGGTGGAGAGCAAGGAGGAAAACAGGAAGGATGTGCGCGATGCGGGCGCGAAGCAGGAACATGACGAAGGCAGGAAGGGGGAAGTGGAGGGAGAGGAGGGAACAGAGGAAGACGGCCAGAGGCCTAGGAAGAGGTTAAGCACGTTGGCAGCGAGTCCGAGCGGCAGCTGCTATACAGAGAGGGAGTGTCCTTGCGAGCGCATGGATGTGGGCCATGCCCTTAGCAGGGGCCTGCGAGGAGGAGGACCCACACATGCGATGTCCTGACCTTCTCAATACGGGTTCCCCAGAAATCCCGACCCTTTTCCCGGGAGTGGCTTTTCGTCCCGAGTGGTTTTTTCACAGCCCCGGGGCCCGAAATTTGCCCAAATCCTCCGGGGCGCGCAGACCGCCATGCCATCCATGCCATGCCATACGTCTTCTGAGAGTTTATGTATCAGAACTGCTGAATTCAATCCCGTGCTGTTTAGCCGATGCGCCGTGCGGCGCGGCTCCACTGACTGACCTCCCAGCGGGGCTGGCGACGGAGATGCGGCGGGGCGGTCCACAGCGGCCCCTGCTCCCGGCGCGGCCCCCCGCGGGGGGCCGCCGCTGGCCGGAGCCGGGCTGTGGCGGCAGGGGGGGACGTGTCTCTAGCAGTGGCGGAGCGTCCTGGGTTGCTGATAGGCCCACCGAATGATGTTCCAAGAACAGTGTGCCTGGCATCGCTCGGACGTGTGCATTTTTCCTTCGGCGAGGGCCATCGAGGAGCATCCTTGATCATGTGGCGAAAATTTCCACGCACGAAAGAGAGAACAAAAACACAGGGAATGGACGTCCGAGCGATGGCGAGTGTGTGGTTTACTCGAAATGCCTTGATTTTTTTACACGTCGGGCGAATGTTTTAAGACCACTGTTTCTGTTATCGTAGCATCTGTTGGTTCTATAGCAGATTTTGTGGTAGGACTATAGGGATGCCGGGGCGGTCGGTCCCTGTTCAAGTGTCGGGCGGGCGAAAATGGGGGGGGGGGGCTGACATGGGGGTGCGCCGCGCGGATCCGAGAAATCCGCGCGAACCTCCGAGTTTTTATGTTTATGTAATGTGTCGTTCCCCTATCTAAGGGTCTTTAGATTTGATCCTTCCCTTTTCACTCGGCGGTGAACAGGGCTGGTTCTGAAACCTCGTAGCCGCCGTCCTTGCCGTTGCGCGGCGGAGGCCGCGGAAGCAAGTCATCCTTAGCTACCCCCCTGTTGGTGGGGCCCCAGCCCTTCCATGACTCGGCATCGCTCGGACGCGTGCTCTTTTCCTTCGGCGAGGACCATCGAGGAGCATCCTTGATCATTTGGCGAAAAAACCACGCACGAAACCGCACAAAGCACACAGAATGGACGTCCGAGCGATGGCGAGATGAGGCCGCCGAGCAATCGTCAGACACCCCTATCGGAGGGGGGGGGTTCTGAAGACCCTCCGGGGTTACAGCGAGCGGCTTGAATAAGGAACACTTGCGTTTCAAAAGGGGCTTGGTCGTTCCTTAGGCTTGAAAGCGCTACTTCGTCGTTTCTTGCTGCGTTATCTATTCTCTCTCGTTGCTCATGCGTTATTCCCTGGAAGATGGAAAGGGGCCTCGTTCCTTATTTGGGGTTCCTTAGGTCAACGCCCCGACTGTAGCCCTTGCCGGTTTTGCCTCGATCCCGCCCTCGCCTCCGGGAGAGGGGGGGCCTCGCGGCCTCCGGCTGCGACGGCGGACACCGCGGGCGCCGGCGGCGCCGCGGCGGCGAGGTCCTCTCGGCCGCCTCGGGGGCGGCTCCGCCGCGGGCGGGCCGCCCCACGCCCGCGCGCGCGGGGCACCCTATCCCTAAGAGTGACTCGCCAAAAGGCGATGACAGTCTTAGGGATTCGCCCTCAAAAAATGAGGGAGTCCCTAAGATTGGCATCGTGATGAGGAGATGCCCAGCATAGGGATAGGGATATGTTCCAGGCTGGTACTGGGGAGCGGCCCTGGGCGTCCAGAGACTCGGGCCCCAGGCCCCGCGGGTGGCAGCCCGATAGGGTCGGGTGGAGCCGACGATGAGGTCGGGCACGTCCCTCTACGGGGGGAGTTTGCAAGAAGCAGCATGACATAGTCTGGGGGGAACGATTTTTGTCGGCTGTTTTTGTGAATCATTTTTGCATGTGTGTTTGACTACTGTTCACTTTCCTTCCCAAATCCGCCTGTAGGAGGAACTTGCCCCCCTGCTCGGCGGCCACTCGCAGAGGGGGGTACAGTCCACCCGCATAGCAAGGAGGGGCAACCTTCCCAAGGGTACCCTTGCATCCCTGTTCCTCCTGCCCATCCTTGGCGACTTTCGATGGGGAGCCTCATCCGACAAAAATTGTTGACATGGCCCTGCAAGGCCCTCGCATCCTTACCGCGCATCCTTATGCTACGGGTCGGCTGTAGGGGAAGGGGGACGGCCTCTTAGAAGCACCCCTGCCTCTCGTAAGGCGCGGGCCTTCTGTACAGTCGGGGCCCTGAAGAAGGAACCCTTTTCGTTGGGGAGGGGCTCCGCGTTCCTTAAGTGTTTCACAGCTTGCCTCAGGTTTTCCTTATGTGTTCGATAGGAATTCGAAGGCTAACTTATGGAAACAAAGGGGCCTCGTTCCTTAATTTGGGTTCCTTAGGTCAACGCCCCGACTGTATAGGACCAGCACCTTCCAGGAAGTGCACCCCATGGACTCGGAAGGGTCGATGGCTGGTGCGGGTACTGATCGGATGTCACCGCCCGGCACTGGCCTCGGCGCTCGAGGCTCCATGCCGCGGTGCGCGGTAGGCAAACATTCAGGAGAGGAAAAAACAAACAGACAAAATTAATCGTCGATTCCCAAGAAAATATGGGAGAATATGGGAAGTGGGGGGGAACACAGAACCCCAAAAAATATTGGAAAATATGGGGAATCCGGTTATTTGTGTGTGTATTTATTTGTGTGTCCTAGGGCCCCTTCAACGAGGCGGGGACTCATCCGTGTCCATAACATGTGTATTGGCAGAAGTGCATCCACGTCCGCCGCCTGCCGAGGCTTCCGAAGACCCATCCCCCAGGCCCCCTGGCGGCGGTTGTGCGGAGACTGCTGGAAGGGTTCGTTGCGCATGTTCGGTGGCACATGGTCGGTTTCGCGCGTGCGGCCCCGCTCGAACACCTCAAGAACAGAACGGAACGAGGGCACCAGCGCCGCTTCCCTACGGTGCGAACAGAGCCGTCTTCGGGGACTCAACAATGACATGAGCAGAACAACTCGGAGGTCCGCGCGGATTCCTCGGATTGGCGCTGGGGCCCCCTGGCGGCGCCTCTGGCGCCCCACCTGGCGCGCGCTCCAGGGGCGGGGCTCCAGCGCTGATCCGAGCAATCCGCGCGGCCTTCCGAGTTTTGAAAGAGAGCGTCCTGTGGCCGCTTGGAGGGGGGGGGGTTGGAACCAGACCCCCCCCCCCTCCCAGCCCCCTCCTCCCCTACTTCTCCTCTCTCACTCTCGTCGGCGGCGGCTGGCGGCGGCGGCGGGGACGACGACTTCCTTTCCTGGGCCAGCGCCGGCGCCTACGGCGGCGGGCAGCGGCGGCGGGAAACGTCGACGATGACGACGACGACGCCGATGACGACAACGACGCTCCGCCACTGTGCCTTGGTTTTGGTTCCGAGTCCTAATGGATGCTTCTTGGGTTCTCGTCGGAGGGCACTCGGGGGCCTCTGAAGGGCATTTGTGCAGCCTCCTGGGCGCCTCTTGGGGGCCTCACTGAGGTGGTGGTAGCGGTGGTCTATGGTGGTGGTGGTGGTGGTGGTGGTGGTGGTGGTGGTGGTGGTGGTGGTGGTGGTGTGGTTGGTGGTGGTGGTGGTGGTTGTTGTAGTGGTTGTGGTGGCACGTTGTGTTGGTGGTGATGGCAGTGTTTGTGGTGGTGGTGCGGTGTTCTGTGGTGGTGGTAATTGTGGTGGTGGTGGTGGTGGTGGTGGTGGGTTAAGGTGGTGGTGGTGGTGGTGGTGGCGGTGGTGGTGTGGTGGTTTGTCGTGGTGGTGGTGTTGGAGGTGGTGGGTTGTGGTGGTGGTGGTTGTGGTGGTGGTGGTTGCGGTGGTGGTGGTGGTGGTTTGTTGTGGTGGTGGTGGTTGTGGTGGTGGGTGTTGGTGGTGGTGGTGGTGTGCTGGTTTGTGGTGGTGTTGGTGGGTTGTGGTGTTGGTGGTGGTTGTGGCGGTGTTGGTGGTTGTGGTGGTGGTGGTGTGGTGGTTTGTTGTGGTGGTGGTGCTTGTAGTGGGGGGTGGTGGTGGTGGTGGTGGTGGTGGTTTGGTGGTGGTGTGGTGGTGGTTTGTGGTGGTGGTGGTGATGAGTTGTGGTGGTGGTGGTGGTTTGGCCGTGGTTGTGGTGGTTTGTGGTGGTGATGGTGGTGGGTTGTGGTGGTGGCGGGTGATTTGTGGAGGTGGTTGTGGTGGTGGTGGCGGTGGTGGTGGTGGTGTGTTGGTTTGTGGTGGTGGTGGTGGGTCGTGCTGCTGGTAGTGGTGGTGGTTGCGGCGGTGGTGGTGGTGGTGTGGTACATTGTGGTCGTGGTGGTAGTGGTGGTGGGTGTTTGTAGTGTTGGTGGTGGCGGTGGTGAGTTGTGGTGGTGGTGGCTGTGGTGGTGGTGGTTGGTTGGTGGTGGTAGTGGTGGTGGTAGTTGTGGTAATCGTCGCTGCGTCCCCGCCGTCGGCGCTGCTGGCCGCCGCCAGCGCTGGCGCCAGTGCCGGCGCGGGGGGGATTTGGACCCCACCCCCTCCCCCTGGGCCCTCTCTGGTCATCGTCGCTGCGTCCCCGCCGTCAGCGCTGCTGGCGACCGCGCTGGCCGAGGGGGGGGAGGGGTTTCAACCCCCCCCCTCCCTGGGAGGGGGGGGGTATTGGGGAGGGGGGGAGTTTAGGGGGGAGGGGGGTTCCCTTAGTTCTGATCGACGGCACCGAGTGGGGAGGGGGAGCACCCCCCAGTTCGAAACGCGCCGCCGAATGTCCCCAAGGCGAGCGCCCTTGCAACGCGCTCTCCCCGAGTTTGGAATGCTTATGCCCTCGCCTGGCCCCCGACTTCTCGAGCTGGACCGTTGGGCGGCCCCCTGGTTGTGCCGGAGTCCCCGCCCCGCCCTTCGGGAAGGCGTGGGCCGCGGCAGCGCCGCGCCTCGGGGGCGGGCCGGCGGGGAAGAGGGGGAGAGAGAAGGGGACCGGGCAGGCGACCGCAGGGGGAGGGGAGGGCCCGCGCACGGCGAGGGCAGGGGAGGGCCATCTCGACCACGCGTGGGACGCGCAGATGGGGGGGTAGGACGACGTTTCGAAGTCTCGAGGTTTTCTGGCGTTTGCGTGGGTTCTCGACGGCTGCCCAGCTTCGGAATGCTCTTCAGAGGGCTTTCTAGGGGTGCCCAGATCGTCCCGTACAACCGCCTGAGGCCAGAGCTGTGGCCCGAAAGCCGACACCACGCGCAGAAGGGGGATGGGGGGAGGGTTTCTTAGAGGCACCCCTGCTTCTCATAAGGCGCGGGCCTTATCTTCGTAGATCTATGGCCTTCGTCTTCTAACGCGCAGCTTCCTTCGAAGACCCGCGCCTCGCATTGAGGGCACACGAGCGACGAACAGAAAATGGTCTTACGCGACATGGCATCGCGGCCTTAGCTGTGGCTTCCGCGGGCCACCAGGCGCGGGCGCGCATCTCAAAATCTGTCGTCGCCTTCTGGCTTGCCGATATTAGGGATAGGGACAAGTTCGAGCCTGGTTAGTATAATGTTGCTGTGCTGGGAGAAGGAAGAAGGGAGCCACTGTCATTTCATGGGCAACCATAAGGGGAGGGATAGGCATGAGGGGACGCATCGACCCCCAATCCACCCGCCCAGAAAGGTGCGGATTTACTCTCGCAGGGCTATCTCAGAGGCGGGAATTTATACTTGACCCCCGCCTGGAGGATCAATTCTCGGGGACCTCGGCAGGCGGTGGATATGGACAGATTCGGGCCCTCAGGGGCCTAAACATATCCATATCCACCGCCCGCTGGGGGCACCAGGACGTCGCTTCCCAGGCGGTGGATATGGATCTATCCCCGCCTCGCACCATCGCCGATCTCTCGGCGACGTATCGCCGGTTCCAGGTCGATGCATCCCCCCCCCATGCCAGTCCTCCCCTCCCTATCGCTGAAAGCGGTCCCCCCCTGATCGGTCCCCCCTGCGGGCGGTGCCAGGAAGCGGTCCCCCCTGATCGCGGTCCAGGAAACACCTTGTGGCAGGCCAGCCTCCCCCTGTGCCCGCCCCCCTGTGCCGGCCCTGGAGGCGGTGCCCCCCACCCCCAATGCCAGTCCCCCCCGACCGCTGCCCCCCCGCAAGAGCGGGGCGCTCCAGGCAGCACCTCGCCCTCGGCGACTCTCGCCCTCCGGGCGGCAGGCCGGCGGCAGGCCGGCGGGCAGTGGGGGCGCGTGCGCGGCTTCGGCGGGCAGCGGGCGCGCCAGTGTGCCGGTTAGGGCGTCCCCTGTCCTGCTCAGAGGTGGAAGAGGTACCCATCGGCGTCACCTCAACATACTGATGCCACGTGCGCGCCGCCCCCCGTCACCCCGATGCCACGTGTGCGTCGCCCCCCCCCCCCCCCCCAGGGGCGACGCGCGCGCCGAGAGATCCTAGAGTCTATGCGTCGAGGCAGGCGCTTCCTGGCCACATCGCTCTGGTCCTAAACCGATTAAACAAATGAGGTCCCCCCCCACTCCCCCCCCCGGATCCCGACTGCCATTAATTCGCAACCGGATCAATATTTTTTATCTGCCCACCCTGGAAAAAATCCATGGATGCCGATCGATGCTACTTGTATATACCTCGGTACCAGGGAGAATGCCGATGGGGATGTTCCCGCGTTCCGATCAGACAATGAATTTTTACATTGGGTTTTCGCCATTGGGTTTTGGAGTTCAACATCGTTCCCGTGGTATAAAGTCTATCAGCGGTATGCCGCCGCGCGCGCGCTGGCGATTGGCATTTGTGCATTCACTGTCGTATATCCACATGGGAATGTTTCCGTCTTCAGAGAATGAATTTTTACATTGGGTTTTCGTCATTGGATTTTGGAGTTCAACCTCGCTCCCATTGTATAAGACCTATCAGCGGCATGCCGCCGCGCGCGCTAGCGATTGGCATTTGTGCATTCAGCGTCGCAGACCCACACGAGGATGTTCCCATCTTCCGATCAGACAATGATTTTTAACAGTGGGTTTTCGTCATTGGGTTTTGGAGTTCAACATCGCTCCCGTTGTATAAAAATCTATCAGCGGCATGCCGCCGCGCGCGCGCGCTGGCGATTGGCATTTGTGCATTCAGCGTCGCATATCCACATGGGGATGTCCCCGTCTTCCTTCCGATCAGAAAATGATTTTTTACATCGCTCCCGTTGTATCAAGACAATCAGCGGCATGCCGCCGCCGCGCGCGCGCTGGCGATTGGCATGTTTGCATTCAGTGTCGCATATTCACATTGGGATTTTCCCGTCGATCGATCAGATAAATAATTTTTACATTGGGTTTTCGCCGTTGGGTTTTGGAGTGCAACATCGCTCCCGTTGCATCAAATCTATCAGCGGCATGCCGCCGCCGCGCGCGCCCTCGCTGGCGTCCGGCACTTTTTGCATTTAGTGTCGTATATCCACATTGGGATGTTCCCGCCTTCCGATCAGAGAATGAATTTATACAAAATCAAATTTCGTCCCGCTGTGTAAAACCTATCAGTGGCATGCCGCCGCCACGCGCGCGCGAAACTTCGCCCCGTTGTATACAACCTATCAGCGACATGCCGCCGCCGGGCGCGCGCGCTTGCTGGCGTGTGGCATTTTTGCAGTCAGTGTCGTATATCCACATTTGGATGTTCCCGTTGTCCGATCAGAGAAAGAATGTTCACATTGGGTTGTCGCCATTGGGTTCAGGAGTTAAACATCGCCCCCGTTGTTCAACATCTATCAGCGGCGTTCCGCATTTGCGTATCCAGCGCCGCTGCGCAACCCAGACGCGGTGCGCAGGGAGTGGTCCCTGAACGCAGTCTCTATCCACGCTGGGGTCGCAGGGCGTGGCGGGCGTGGCCTGACGCCAAGAGGGGGTGGGCAGGAATCTGCCCCTTGCACGCAGGGCGCCAGGGCGGTCTCGGGGACGTCTCCGGCGATCCAGTTTGCCCCGCCTCCCTTTTGATTTTTATAGACGCACTACAGCGCTGGGGACTACCATGTTTCAACGGTCTCCCCAAACTACGTTCTTTTGCGTTTTTTTTCAAGCCCCAAAAAATACCATACTACAATCACGCAGTGGCGAAGCATCTTGGCTTGCCTATTGCCAAACCTTTTGTGGTTTCCACGAAATGTTCTTGGAGCCTTTCTGGCGGAGTCTGTCGTGTTCGAACATATCGGATTTCCGTTCTAAGAACAGTCTTTGCGTTCTTAGAACATTTTTGGGTTCTAAGAACATTTCGTGGTAGGACTACAGAGGAATGCCGGGACGGTCGGTCCCTGCTCAACACAAGATGTGTGTACTGCATGTTCGACTCGGACGCGCGCCTCCACGAATGGCATCTAGTACTGGTATGTATTCGTGCGTCCCTTCCCTTTTTTCCCCCTCTCCTGGGCCTCCGGGGAGGCCCTCGTCGCCACGGCTGGATTCGCCTGGACTTCTGGCGAGCACGCACCCAGGGGAAGGTCTCGGGAGCAGAGGTCTCGGTACCTCTTGATTTCCCCCCCATCTGCGTCGCTCGAGCGGATTCGAGCCGTCAGGGCAGGGGAGCTGCAGACTCGCGCCTCGGGGGCCCGAGTAAGGACGTCACCGCAGACCCGAGCCTGGAGCTTCCAAACATGCGAATACTGTGTGCGTGCCCCCCCCCCCGCGCCAGCGCAGACACTCTGCCAAGGCGCCGACGCAGAAAGCGTGCCCCCATCCCGCCCCCCCCGCGGGGCGGCGTGCGCGCCGCGAGGTCACACCAGATCGCTTCGCTCATTCCGCCAGCGGCATTGCTTCGTTCACTGCGCTGGATCGTTGGCAGATCTCACTGGGTCGCGTCGCTCGTCGTTGCGCGCCGGGAGATCTCACGGGACTGTTTCGCTCACGTCGTTTGCCGATCGCCGAAAGATCTCACTTGATGGTTTCGCATCACTGTGGCTGCGTGGTGGTGTGCTCGTGCCCGGGGGGAACGGTAGGGCAGGCAGTAAAGTCTTCGAGGAGATCTTTGGAGATGTGGCTTTCACCCTGTCGAAGAGAGCCGGTCGTCTGCCCCAGCGGGCGCCAGCATGGATCAAGAGAGCTCAAGTTAGCCCAGATGATTCGGGCGTCCAAGGCAAGGGGCGATTCCTCGCCAGGCCTCCCATGGTCCCCCATGGCCCTCTGCCCCATCTCTCCTTTTACTCGACGAAAGAAGGCGTCATCTACATAAGTTGTTGCAGTTCCGCGCGGATCTCTTTGATCGGCGCCCGCCCCCCCTGACGGCACCTCCAGCGCCGCCCCTAGCGCGATGCGCGCGCCAGGGAGAGGGGTCCAGCGTAGATCTAAGAAATCCGTGTGGATCGTCAAACGTGTATGTCCATTCGGCGGCGAGCCCAGGGGGGAAGTGAGAAGGGGCGGCCCTTCTCAGGAGGCTCGGAAGTACCCCCGCCTTCTGAGAAGTGTTCTGGGCTTCCCCCGGATATACGACAGACTTTTCAGAACAGAAGACTTCTCAGAAGGTCTTCTGAGAAGCCCCGCTGCCTTCTGAGAAGGCGTTTTCTTTTCATGTCCCCCCTTGCTCGCCGCCGGTCTGTGCAATTGTGTTTCCCCTACGGTCAGGAACGATTGTTTAGCGTGTATCTCATTTCGGGCCTTGCGAAACCGAAGGCGCTTACACGCTCAGCAGCGCAGGAACGAGCACGCTAAGTAGGGGCGTAGACAGGGGGTGAACAGCCGCCAATCGCTATACACGCTATAGCTCGCGGTGCTCTCGGTGTGCAGCTCCTCCTCATGCCTGCCCTCCACCCTGCCGCTGCTGCTGCGCTCGCGCGCCGAAGCTCGTCCTGCGGCGTCTGCCACGGTCGAGCTACGCAGCGACGCGACGGAGCGCCCGTGTGGCGAAGCGGCACCTCCGTGGCGATCGCCTCCTCTCCAATCCCCTCTTCCTCCTCCTCCACCTCCTCCTCCTCCTTCTCCTCCATCCTCCTCCATCCTCCTCCATTCTCCTCTTCCTCTTCCTCATTCTCATTTCCTCCTCCTCCATCCTCCTCTTCCTCCTCCTCCTCCTCGTCATTTCCCTTCCATTCCTCCTCAGCCTCTCCTGCGGGCAGGGCGTCTTGTGGAGTGCGGGGGGCCGGGCCGAGCCCGTGCAGCCGAGGCGACAAGCAACAGTCGCTGATCCGCAAGTGGCACACGCTGATCGAGGCCCTCGGCGGCGCTCCTGCGCGGCGGGGCCTGCCCTCCCCTGTCGAGTGGAGAAGAGTGCTCCTCCTCCTCCTCCTCCTCCTCCTCCTCCTCCTCATCCTCCTCCCTCCTCCTCCTCCTCCTCCTCCTCCTCCTCCTCCTCCTCCTCCTCCCCTCCTCCCCCTCCTCCTCCTCCTCCTCCGCCCTCTCCCCCTCCTCCTCTTCGAGGAGGGAGGATCAGGGGAGGAGAAGGTGCCGATGCCACGGCTCGTTCTGCAGAGCCCTCGTCGCCACGGCTGGATTCTCCCCGCGAAAATTTGGTCGGAGTGTGGCCCCGGAGAGTTCGGGGAAAAGCGTCGTCGATCCTGCATGTTATCCGCAGCGGAGGAGCAGCATCAGATGGGGAGGTGATGGGACGAGGACGTCGGGTGGGCCCCTCTCTTCTGTGTCTCTTCCTCTTGCTCTTCAGCAGCAGCATCATCGTCATCAGCATCGTCATCGTTATCATTGCCATCCTGATCTCCACCATCCTCACCAGTCACCACCATCATCATCCTCATCCGCATCCGCATCCGCATCATCATCATCATCATCATCATCATCATCATCATCCTCATCCTCATCCTCATCCTCATCATCAGCATCAGCATCAGCATCAGCATCATCATTACGATCATAATTGGTCATCACAATCGACATCACCATTACCACAACCATAATCATCAGTAGCAGCAGCAGGTCATCATCATCATCATCATCATCATCATCATCATCATCATCATCATCGTCATCGTCATCGTCATCGTCATCGTCATCGTCGTCGTCATCATCGTCGTCCTCGTTCCTACGCTCGTGGGTGGCCGGCACCAGAGCTGGGCCGCCAGCCGAGGAGAGGGAAGGGAGGAGGGGCTTGGAGGAGGGGGCAGGGAGGAAGTGGGAGAGATGAGGCAGCAGGAGGAGGAGCAGGATCGGGAGCAGCACGCTACAGTGTCGTTTGTAATACATGGTCCGCGTGCGGCTCATGTATTAAAAATGCAGGGGTTTAGTGTTAAAAACAACGATGAGTTCATGCATGAATTCATTCATAAATTATTCATGTATTAAAATCATATAGTTAAAAATCCTACGTGTTAAAAATTGCCCTGTTCTAGTACGAAGGATGCTGAGCATGACAGACGTCGGCGATGAGGTGGATGAGGAGGACAGGAGCTGGATGGGCGAGGGAGGGGGGGGAGAGCGAGGCCTCTTGCTCCTCGTCCCCCCCGTCGGTCTCCTCGCCCCGCTCGTCGTCGTCCTCGCCGTCCTCCTCCTCGCCCTCGCCGTTCCCCTTGTCGTCCTACTCCTGCTCTCCTGCTCCCCTTCCCCAACTGCTCGCTGCATCCTTCTCCTGCGTCCTCCGCCCGCCTCGTCCGCGTCGTCGCCCGGGTCATGCTGCCGCTTCCGTTTCGCGGTTTCTTTTTTTTTGTTATTCAGCGTCGCCGTGTCACTGGTGGACGTTGCCCCCAAGAGGTGATCTGACCCAGTCAATTGCAGTTGTTTGTGTGACTTGGTCGAGAGCGACAGGAGAGAGAGATAACGAGCCTGCGATAGAGAGAGAGAGAGATAAAGAGAGAACATGATCTCTTCGCACTGAACATCATAACGATATACATGTGTGTATATATATATATATATATGTGTATCCCTCCTTGTGCTGTTTTTCTCTCCCTGTCCCTCTCTATAAATATATGTATGTGTGTGTCTGTCTATCTATCCCAGCGCGAGTGGCAGATCTCCAGTCGCCAGTGACACTTCAACAAGCCAGCCCGCAGACACACATACATTTACATGCATAATTCGATGCATTTGTACAAACATTATACGCACGGTCCAGCAATGGCCCCAACCAGTTTGTTTTCTACCTGTAGATGGTGCCATCTGAGCTGGGCAGTACGTCGTGCAATCTAGATGGCGCAGATCAGATTGTGCATCTTGCAATGCGGTCTTTGCTACCAAAGGGGTGCAATATGCGTTGTGCAATAAGTGAGGCCATATGTATTGTGCACAACTGGTGATGCAATCTATGTCGGGCAACCGACGTGGTGCAATCTATGGGGTGCAAGACACTTTGACTGTCTTGAAGCTGTCCTCTCCACTGCTCGTGCAAACACCCCACCCTCCCACCCGCAACTTGATCGCAAGACCTCTCAAGACCGTGACGGCAGGTACACTTGGCACGACTACTACGACACCGACGACGACTCTGACGACTTCGACGACGACGAGAAGGACGACGACGACGACGACGACGACGACGACGACACCGATGGCGACGCCGAAGACGACGCCGACGCCGACGCCGACGACGACGACGACGACGCCGACGACGACGACGACGACGACGACGACGCCGACGACGACGACGACGACGACGACGACGACGACGCCGACGACGACGACGACGACGACGCCGCCGACGACGACGACGCCGACGACGACGACGACGAAGACGACGACGACGACGTCGCCAACCAAGACGACGACGACGACGGGGGAGGAGGGAGGACGACGACGGCGACAACGACGACAACGACGAGGGAGGAGGGAGGACGGCGACAACGGGAACGACGAAGAAGGAGGGAGCACGGCGACGCCAACGACGACAACGGCGAGGGAGGATGGAAAACGACGACGACGACGACGACGGCGACGACGAAATAGGAGGGACGATGACGAGAGGCCGACGACAGACGACGACGACGACCGATCTGCGTGAGAGGTGCCGCCGAATTTCAGAAATGTTGCAAATCCCCTGTGTTTTTGAACCCTGACCCCGCCGATCTGCGTGAGGGGTGTCATCAAATGTCAGGAATGTGGCAAATCCCATGTGTTTTTGGACCCTGACCCAGCCGATCTGCGTGGGGGGTGCCAACGAATCTCAGAAATGTAGCAAATCCCTTGAGTTGTTGGACCCTGACCCTACGGATCTGCGTGAGGGTTGCCACCGAATGTCAGACGTGTAGCCAATCCCTTGTGTTTCTGGACCCTGACCCCGCCGATCTGCATAAGGGGTGCCAGCTAATTTCAGGAATGTGGCAAATCCCATGTGTTTTTGGACCCTGACCTCGCCGATCTGCGTGAGGGGTGCCACCGGATTTCAGAAATGTGGCAAATCCTTTGTGTTTTTGGACCCTGACCCCGCCGATCTGCGTGAGGGGTGTTAATTTTTACCCACCCCAGCAATTCAGACGACACGCTCAGGGCGTGGTAGAAATTCCCGTTTTGGGCCTCCCCCCCTCGCGCGGTCCATCAACAAGGAACAGTAAGCAGAAGAAGTCAACAAGGAACAGTAAGCAGCAAGAAGCAGAACTGTAACAGTGGAAACTGGAAGCTGCAACTGGTACAGGAAAGTGCGAATCTTCGGCCTACAGCCTGGTGGCCCCACAAGGGGGCCGGCGGATTTCTTTTGGGGTTTATCAAAAAGCATAATTTATCATGGGACTTTGTTTGACATTTTTCAGGGGCACGATTCCGTTGGAGCTGTTGTTCGAGATTTCGCAGGAGGGGGATATTATAGTTTGAGACTGCGTAGTGGCAAGATTTCGTCGGAGGTTAGTAACTCGACTATCGTGGCATGATTTGTTTTGATGTTTTTTTCCCAACCATCCTGTGGTGTTGGGTCCTCGTTTTGAAGAGACGGTGCCCCGCGTTCTCCCTCCTTCCTTCCTCCCGCTGCCTCCTCCCCCCTCCCATCATCATCATCATCAACACCCATTTCGGCACACCCCTCACACGTTTCGTGGCTCCATAGGGAGCTCCACCGAAGGCCCCAGTGCCCGCGGCCGCATGCGTCCCCCACACCCATTTCGGCACACCCCTCACACGTTTCGTGGCTCCATAGGGAGCTCCACCGAAGGCCCCAGTGCCCGCGGCCGCATGCGTCCCCCACACCCATTTCGGCACACCCCTCACACGTTTCGTGGCTCCATAGGGAGCTCCACCGAAGGCCCCAGTGCCCGCGGCCGCATGCGTCCCCCACACCCATTTCGGCACACCCCTCACACGTTCGTGGCTCCATAGGGAGCTCCACCGAAGGCCCCAGTGCCCGCGGCCGCATGCGTCCCCCACACCCATTTCGGCACACCCCTCACACGTTTCGTGGCTCCATAGGGAGCTCCACCGAAGGCCCCAGTGCCCGCGGCCGCATGCGTCCCCCACACCCATTTCGGCACACCCCTCACACGTTTCGTGGCTCCATAGGGAGCTCCACCGAAGGCCCCAGTGCCCGCGGCCGCATGCGTCCCCCACACCCATTTCGGCACACCCCTCACACGTTTCGTGGCTCCATAGGGAGCTCCACCGAAGGCCCCAGTGCCCGCGCCCGCATGCGTCCCCACACCCATTTCGGCACACCCCTCACACGTTTCGTGGCTCCATAGGGAGCTCCACCGAAGGCCCCAGTGCCCGCGGCCGCATGCGTCCCCACACCCATTTCGGCACACCCCTCACACGTTTCGTGGCTCCATAGGGAGCTCCACCGAAGGCCCCAGTGCCCGCGGCCGCATGCGTCCCCCACACCCATTTCGGCACACCCCTCACACGTTTCGTGGCTCCATAGGGAGCTCCACCGAAGGCCCCAGTGCCCGCGGCCGCATGCGTCCCCCACACCCATTTCGGCACACCCCTCACACGTTTCGTGGCTCCATAGGGAGCTCCACCGAAGGCCCCAGTGCCCGCGGCCGCATGCGTCCCCCACACCCATTTCGGCACACCCCTCACACGTTTCGTGGCTCCATAGGGAGCTCCACCGAAGGCCCCAGTGCCCGCGGCCGCATGCGTCCCCCACACCCATTTCGGCACACCCCTCACACGTTTCGTGGCTCCATAGGGAGCTCCACCGAAGGCCCCAGTGCCCGCGGCCGCATGCGTCCCCCACACCCATTTCGGCACACCCCTCACACGTTTCGTGGCTCCATAGGGAGCTCCACCGAAGGCCCCAGTGCCCGCGGCCGCATGCGTCCCCCACACCCATTTCGGCACACCCCTCACACGTTTCGTGGCTCCATAGGGAGCTCCACCGAAGGCCCCAGTGCCCGCGGCCGCATGCGTCCCCCACACCCATTTCGGCACACCCCTCACACGTTTCGTGGCTCCATAGGGAGCTCCACCGAAGGCCCCAGTGCCCGCCGCCCGCATGCGTCACCCCCACCCATTTCGGCACACCCCCCGCATTTCTCGCACGGCAGGGTCATCACCACGGTGGCGTGCCAGGGACGCACCGTGCGCGAAGGCGACGGGGCGGGGGAACGGCGCTCCGGGGGCGGTCAGACCTCCGGGGCGCGAGCAGTCCGCGGCCAGACCATCTCTCGGTCCTGTGGACTCTCGCCCTGGGCCGTCGGCTGCCCGGCGCGCTGCTCCCTCGGTCGACGTCGCCCAGGCGTGATCCTGGATTGCGGCCGCCACGAGGTAGGGAACGGCAAGAAGGAGGACGACGACTGGTGGCTGGAGCTCTACGTGCTGCTCTCGCGCGCCACGCGCCACGAGGACCTCCTGCTCATGCGGGCGCCGCGCATCGAGTTCTTCCTGGCAGGGCCGCCGCAGGGCTTGCGGAAGCAGCTGGAGCAGTTTGCGGCGCGCACGAAGCGGTGCAGGAGGGAAGCGACGGCCCTCGCCAGGGAGCTCGGCTTCACCGAGTTCATCCGCGAGGCCTGACCTGAGGAGCGTCTCCCCCGAGCCGCGCCTTCTCTCGACTGCCCGACTAATTGTTTGGCCTCGCGCCGCGGACGACCCGCGCGCGTCGCTGGGACCTTCTCGGGGCGACCTGCGCGCGTCGCGGGAACTCCGTGCTGCGGGGGGCCCGGCGCCTCGTTCGCCCGTCGTCGCTCTGCCCAGCGGTCAGAGACTGGCCCGCTATCAGCCAGCCAGTTAGCTAGTCAGCTCTCTCTGCTTCGCGCAGCGGGCGATCCGCGCGCGTCGCTGGGACCCCGCCCGGGGCGACCAGCGCGCGTCGCGGGGGCTCCGCGCTGCGCTGCGCCCGCAGCCTTGGATTTTGGAGTACGCGGGCAAAGAGGAAGGAAAGGAAGAGCCGAAAGCGGGCGCGATCCTCGCAAGAGGCGTGCCGACATGGGCGTCGCGACGTGCGGGCGCTGCCGTCGGGGTTCCCGCGGAAGCTGCCTGCGGCGGCCACGCCCAGTGTCACGTGTGTTCGGACAGGCATGCTCGACACTTACACTAGGCGGTTCCATGATCGCGTTCATGCAAATATATTCACTCGCGCGCAGACCCATTCATACTCAGACTCAGATTCCCTCGCGCTCTGACTCACCCGCGTTCTTTCTCTCGTAATCAGATCAATCGTATTCCTTTGCGTTGTGTACCCCGCCGCATTTCGGGACACCCCTCATGCGGTTCGTGGCCCCATAGGGAGCGCCACCGAAGAAGATACTCCCAATTGCGATACTCACAACTGCATATGGTTGGGTCCTTCGCCAGGATAATTCAGATGCTTCGGTAGTCGGCGATTTTGTTTGGATAGTCCAGGTGCGAGGCTGGATCTGGGGCAGCGCCAGGTCTGACCATCGTCTCCAAGTGTGTCTCCTTGTCTCCCATGGTCTCCAGCTGTCTCACATTGTCTATCCGTGTCCCCATCTCTACCCTCATATATCTGCCCTTGTCTCTGTTCATGTCCCAATCTCCCGATCCCTAGCCTGATGACCCTAGCTCCCGATCCCCCTAATCGTGACCCACCACCGCGTCCCCAATCGCAGGTGCGCAGAGCTGCTCAGGGCCTGCGGCCGCAGGGACGTCGTGTGTGCTGATGTTGCGCAGCTGCTCGGTCCTCGAACGCGTAAGGCCTGAGTGGTGGTCATCGCGCGAGCTGGCTTGTCGAGAGCACGGGTGGGCTCCCCAGCGGAGTGCCCGCGGCTGTGGCGTGCGCTGGCTGCTCTCCGTCCTCTCCCAGGGGCGGAGGAGGCGGCGAGGTGGCGCCCCCACCCGCTTTCGAGGCCCACGTGGACGTGAAGACCACCGACGGGTACCTCGTGCGCCTCTTTTGCCTCGCCTTCACCAAGAAGCAGCCAGGGCAGGACGCCTCCTCCTCGTCCTTCTCGTCCTCCTCCTCCTCCTCGCCCTCCTCGTCGCCCTCCTCCTCCTCCTCCTCCTCCTCCTCCTCCTCCTCCTCTTCCTCTTCCTCCTTCTCCTCCTCCTCCGGATGCGGGGCGCCGCCGCGACCATCCAGCCCCCATCTTTGGGGCCCCCAGGCGGCGCGGTGAGCACGCCGTGCATCGAGTCGGTGGGGATTCGGGGTGGCCGCATGGTGTTCGTGTCCGTCTCGGTCTCCGAGGACGTCTCGGGCGATTGGGGCCTCTAGGGTCCCCAAAATCATGCGATGACGGACCATGCGCCGAGGTCTTTAGTGAGGACGCCGAGGTCACCGCACGGTGTGTCACCGCACCGTCTGGAGAACCCCAGCCACCGTCGTTTTTTTGTCTCTCAAGGTACATCTCAATCCGATCGATCCGATTCGATAGCTATCGGTTTCAGCCAGCCCGAGAGTCGTCTCCTCGCGTTACGACGATCAGATGCGGCCCCCCGATGCCTGAATGGTGCCGATGGGCGGCCAAGAAATCCCCCCACGCCCCAGGAGAAGAACAACTGCTACGCGCAGACGGCCCAGATCCGCAAGATCCGCAAGAAGATGACGGACATCATGACCGGCGAGGTGAACAAGGCATGTAATTTCCGAGCCTGCTTGTCCTTGCGTTTTTCGGGCAGTGGCGAAGCGTCCTGGCTTGCCTATAGGGCCACCAACGGATGTTCTAATGACCCTCTGCAGTCTGCACGAAATGTTCTTAGAACATGTCTGGCTGAGACTGCCGTGTGTTAGCGCATCGGGTCTGTGTTCCGAGAACGTGCGCTCGTTCTTGGAACACCTCTGGGGTTCTGAGCACATGCCGTGGCAGGCCTACAGGAACGCCAGGACGGTCGCTCCCTGCTCAAGCTGTCTGGATCGCTCCTGCCCCGGGCCCTCCCCCGGCCTTTCCCTCCCCCCCCTCCGCGCCCCGCGCGCGCCTGCCCCCTGTCCCCCACAGGCCCCCGCTCGCCTCGGTGGCATCCCGCTTCCGCTCGCACGCTTGCTCGACTCCGCGCGGCCGCCGGCAACACAGAGCGAGTCCTTGCGCGTCCGGGCCCCGCCGCTTCCTGGAGGCTCGGCGGTGGGTACGGGAAGGATGGGCACGGAGACTAGCAGCAAACCGTCTCCCTTCTGACCGGGAATCGCTGTCGGCCTCGCTGTGGGCGTTGCCCACTGGAGACCGAAGGTCGTCTGCCCAACAGCGGCCGCTGTCGCTTTTAGACAACATTCGCTGTTGGGCATCGTATCCATTATTTTCCGTAGCGTGTCCGTTGCAAGATGCAATTCAAGAGGGCTCAGTCAGAAGGGCCTCTGGAGAGATCGGGGGGTGAGTGCAGAACGATTCTTGGCAGGGGGATGGCAACCGTTTTTTTCGCAGGTCGGTTTTAGGAAACCACGCTGCCCACTCGATCTCTTGCCGCTCTCACTCATCGTGGTGAGTGCGCCGTCTGAGCAATCTCCAGGCTCACGCGTGTCTCACTCGGTGGCCTGGTCGCGACGATGTCGTAGACGAGGTTTCTTCGAAAAGGAGGGGCCGGGGGTTTGCGCAACAGGCCACACGGCACGTGGATCAAGCGCCAGGACTTAGCAGGGCGCTGGCCCTGTGCCAGTACCAGGACGTCCTGTGGAATTTAGAACATCAGCGGTACCGTTGGCGGGGTCGGCTCTACCACGCGGGAATGTATCAACGCCATCTAGACTTGTTGTTATAATATTGGTGGCACCAGGAACTTGCATGTGACCGTACTGGTCGGAAGGATCACTGTGCGACCAATTCTGCATATCCCGCGAAGGTTTTCAAAAACGGGCCGGCCGCCATATTTGCCTGCAGCACCTTGTTCGTTTCGCACCGCGTATGTCGCGATGGTCGCCGCTTTAGGTGAGGCCGCCCTCCGCTGCTTCAGGTTAATTCGTCGCTGCGTGCCCCGATTTGACTGGACTCGCCGCCGGCGCGGTCGCCCGCGGCCGCTGAAAAAAGATGTCGCGATGACAGTGGCAAACGCCACAACAGCCATGCCAGCATCCTTGGCGCCCTACAATCAGGATCCAAAAATAAGGACCACTTCCGGTTCAGGAGGGGCCCTGGTTTGGGGGCTGCGCCTTACATCTAGGCTGGGGAACCAATTCGTTGTCGAGTCTCGCCGTGGCCAGAAACGCCAAGTCGTTCTGGTTTCGCCATCTCTCCCACCTCGATTTCCTCGGTGACGCTCGCGGCTCCCCTTTCCTTTGATGGCATCCATTTTCGACAGCCTCCAACTCAACCGTTGGATTCGGTGGAGCTCTCGTCTCACGTGTGCTGTCGACTGTTCGTTCAGCCGCCCGTTCACATTAGCACTCAGCGTAGCCGCGGCGAGGCCACGAGCTTATCTCAGGAGGGGAAGAAACACACAGACACAATTAATCCTCGACTCCCAGAGAATATTGGAAAATATGGGAAGTGGGTGGGAAGACAGAAACCCAGAAAGTATCGGAAAATATGGGGATTATTTTATTTGTGTGTACGTTTTTTTGTGTGTCTTGGGGCCCCTTCGTTATCCCTGCGCCCAGCGTCCTCCACCACAGCAGTTTCCATCGACACGACCCCATGGCAGAATGCCACCACGAGCTCACGGGTGACGAAGAAGAGGAGCAGAATGAATTGCCGGTCGAGGGGGGATATGATGAGGATAAAGAAAAAGAGACGGAGGAGTAGGAGGAGGGAGGAGTAACAGCAGGGAGGAAGAGGAGGAGGATGAGGAGGAGGAGGAACAGGAGAAGGAGGAGGAGGGTTGAATGAGGACGAGGATGAAGAGGGGGAGGGGGAAGGGAAGGGAGGGAGGGTAAAGCGAGGGTGCAAGGTCATGCTCCGCTCGATGTCTTTTCAACGACGGGAGGGGGATGCGATCTCTCCTCCCCCTCTGATCGGCCTCGCTGCTGTTCCCCCCATCGTTCTCCGCCTCCGTCCGAGCCCCTCCGCCCTTCCTTCCCTGGCAGGGAGGGACGGGCGGAGGGGCCCGGAGCGCCGCTGCCTGGACGAGATTCCCCGCCCCACCGCTCTTCCCGAAGCGCCACTGCTCCTCCCTGCGCCAGCGGTCATACCGGCGGGGCGGGCCCGAGCGTGCCGCCCGACGCTTCCTCGCTGCTGAGGGCCTTCCGGGAGGGAGGGCGGGTTGTTTTTTGTAGTGGGGCTCTCGCCGCAGCGCCTTGCCCATCTGACTGAACATTCTTGATGCTTCGCGTATCCCTACCAGCCCACCGAGTGATCGACCTCTACGTGATTTTGGTCGCGCCGTCGCGCCAATATGGCTGCGTCTTTTCGCTGGTAGCCACCGGGATTTTCGACGCTTCAAGCGCCCATCGGAAACGAATCATCAAAACATGACAAACATACATCCCCCTTAGGTTTTGAACCCATGTTGGCCTCTTGGCGGTGTCCTTGGAAGGCTCGGACGGCACTTGAAACCGTCTTGGGTCCGTCTTGAGGCCTCTTGGATGCGTGTTGGAGGCTATATTGAACCGTCTTGAGGTATCTTGGGCGATCTCGGAGGCCACCTTGGGCTAACTAGAGCCCTCTTGAAGCCATTTTGGGCCATCCTGGACGCTCTAATCCCTCGCGGGGGAGCCCGTCCAGACCAGGAAGGGGGGGAGGTAAACTTCCCTAGCAGGGAAAGGAAGGAGGTTAGACAAGGAAATGCTGTAGACCACCTGCGCCCAGCGGGCTGGTGGGATTTGCCATGTTGGCCCGTTTTCAACGTGCAGTTCTCGCCTCAGCGCCGCGCACACTCTTGTTGAAGATCCGACATCTACATGGATGGAGGGTGGTCCCTTCTCACAACGGGGCTCTCGGTTGAGACTTCTGCTGTTCTTGTTTGTGAAGAAGCGCAGAATTGAGCAATCGCCGAATTCACGGATGGAGGTCGGTTCTTTGTCGAACCAAAGTTTTATTTCGGATGGCAGGCCCATGCCCATTGGGTTTTGGTTTTGCCGGGGGGCGTGGGGGGTTGGGTTTCCGAAGTAAATTGGCTTCTCTAATGCGCCCCATGATGAGGGGGCCAGGGGACTTGGGACGGGAGGCGCTTGTGCACCCTGAGTTTAATATGGCCATCATCTCTGGCGTGTCCTCGTTTTCTTTTCTTCTTCCTTCCAGAGATGACCGATTGCAGCAAGGTGCAGCTCCGGGACTTGGTGAAGAAGCTCATTCCCGAGTCCATCGGCAAGCAGATCGAGAAGGAGACGCAAGGCATTTTTCCCTTGAAGGATGTCCACATTAAGAAGGCCACCCACGTCACCAGTCATATCCCGATCCCTACTTATCTCCCCCCCCCCCCCGATTCCTCGTTCCCCTCGCCTCACTCCCCCCTCTTCTCTCTCTCTCTCTCTCTCTCTCTCTCTCTCCCCGCTCCTCCTGCCCCCACCTCCCCCTCTGCGTCCGCTTCTCGCCAGCTGGTCTCCCCCATCTCCCTCTCCTCTATGCATTTCACCCCCTAGAGTTCACTAACGCCCCCTTATTCGAGGGTCGTGTCGGCGCCAAAGGGCACTGAGGTAGTACACACGCGCCACTAGTTTGACGCATTGTGTAATTGGTGCTAACGCTAGCCTCGTGGTAGCGAGGACGTGAGCTCTCTGGATACACATTGCCCTCCCCTGCCTCAGCCTGATCATCGTCCTCATCATACAATTTGGCTCGAAGTGGTGGGATGGCTCTGGAAACTTCTTGCTGAGAGGAAACATGGGAAGGGGTCCAGACTTGTCCCTCCCCCTGGACCTACCCTGATCATCGTCCTCGTACAATTTGGCTCGACTTGGCGGGATGGTTCTGGAAGATTCTGGCCGAGAGGAAACGTGAGAAGGGGGTCCAGTCGTGTCCTTCCTCCTGGACCTACCTTCGTTGGGGGCACGCAGGAGTGGCCGGAAGCGCCCCCCTGGGCCACGCACCAGCGTGGCCAGACTGCAGAGGATCAGCATTCGGGATATCGAGCGAACCTGCGCAGCGGGCACGGACGGGAGGGGTACTCATCGACACGATGAACTTGCGGAGCCAGGTGCCCAGCTCCAGCAGTTCAGCGCTCGTTGTAAGCATGGGGTTGGTCAGATGTACAGCCGTGCCGATTCAGAGACCTCCGATTGACCTTCACCGGAAAGGTACGGTAAGTTCATGCGGCGTTGGCGCACTGGCGACGCTGGCGAAGGCTTTCCAGGCTGAATTCTGCGACGCGGAAGCTCCGAGGTACACGGTGATCCCACTGGACCCGACGGAATTCAACCTCGAACGATCGGGGTCGCGATCGGTTCAAGGCGGAACGATCGACGCGGTGTCAAAGACCTATGTGCGCGCCGACGCCGCACGAACCTATCGTAAACCAGTCGGGGCTTCGACGCGGGTCACCAAGGGAGGGCCGAAGGCCGTTGCCATCAGGAGCATCCCCGAGCCCCGTGCGCCGCGACGAGGTCAAAATCCTCAAGAAGCCCAAGTTCGACATCACCAAGCTCATGGAGATGCACACCGGCGGCGACGACGCGGGCGTGGAGATGCTGCGGCCGGAGGCAGACCGCCGCGGGGGAACGAGGAGGGGAGCGGAGCAGCGACGAGGCGTGGACGAGAGGGCGCAGGGCGGAATGTGCCCCGTGCCACGCTGTCAACGGATGATCGCGAAGGGCAAGGAATTCGTTTCCTTCGGGCGCGCGCGCGGGATGTGGCCCGCGCCAGGGTCGCCAGGAAGGAAACGGGTCTTCGGGGAATTGGGTCCTGATGTTTTCCCCCTGTCTTCCAGGGTCCAGGGCCTAGGGGTCCAGGGCCTGTTTCCGTCAGGACCCCTCCTTCTTGCCAAGAGGGAGGGGCGATGATCAGAAATGAAAATCCTGCATGGGCATCAGTTTTCGGAGTTCCACTCGGATTTTTGTTATCGGCGTTGGGGCCCCCCTGGCAGCGCCTCCGGCGCCGCCTTTGGCGCGTTCCACGCGCAAGGGAGGGGGTCCTTTGCGAAGGAGGAGGAGGAGGAGAAGGAGGAGGAGGATGAGGAGGAGGAGCGATAGAGGGAGGGCGATGGGGGCGATGAGGCAGGGCAGGGGATCAGGGCAATGTTCAGGATGGTCAGAAGCTGGCCATGCAGCCATCACTCTGCCACAGCCTATGCGTGTTCATTACGTTATGGGCGCACGCCTGGGAATATTGGACCTATCGCCATCTCATCGCACCGCGGCGCCCACCAGTCTCCATCGTACAACGCAAATCTACGGCGGGACAGGTCATCAACATGATTACAGTCTCGGATCCGCATGACGTTTCAGAAATTTGAAAGGCCAAATCTTCGACAGCACGTGCAGATTATGTCGAGGAGGCGGTGGAAAGGACAAGGAGAGCAAGGAGGGTGTTGACGAGGAGGTGGACGAGGAGGCGAGCCCACTTTGTCTTCGCCCATCTAATCCCTGCCCCCAGGCTCTACCAGATCTCGCCACACCGCTGCCCCTCCCCTCGCCCCCGTCCCTCTCCCCCGTTCACTCCGCTCTTGGGGGAACGAAGTGATGATGGGGAAGAGGAGACTTTAGTTCACGAGGAGGAGCAGGGCTAGGAGGGAGAGGAGCCGTGTTTGATGTCAGCGGCCATGACGATATATGCATTCGGCCGCAGGAAGATGAGGCGAAGAACCTCTTGACCGCCAGCGTGGAGAAGGCTTGCTGTGCCCCTCATCTCCATCCTCTTCACCCGCTCAGTCAGGATGGTGATGAAGGTGACGGTGATGATGGCGATGAGGATGATCATTACCATGGTGTCGACCATGATGATTTGGCGGGTCGACCTCCATTACCACCCGCCTGAGATGATCATTACCATGATTTTGACCATGATGATTGTGTTCATGATGATTACTCTGATTTCTTGGATCCGCGCTGGCCCCCACCGGCGGCGCCTCTGGCGCCGCCCCTGGCGCGCTCCGTGCGTCAGGGAAGGGGGCCCAGCGCAAGATTCAAGAAATCCGCGCGGAGCGCCAAAGTTTATGTTTATGCACGGACGGAGAATCGCACGGACGGCATCCTCAAGGTGTTTGCGTTTGGTTTATTCGACCACCTTGCGAAAGACATCTGGCACTACATCGGCGTGCGTCGTGGCCACCAGTCTTCGTCTGGAGAGACCCACATCGCGGTTGTGTTCAAGGTCTTTTTAAATTGCAGCTTTCGGCGCCCCTTGCAGCCTCCAAGGAGGCAAAAACGGCAACGATTGCCACCGTGGATCCAAAGCAGTGTGTTATTGCAGTGTGGATAGCTAGCGTCGATCCATCAGCAAGCAGCAACGACGGGGGAGGCCCCGAGGGGCACAAGGGCGAGCAGGGGGCCACGCGAAGCAGCGAGAGGCGATCGGCGCACGCCCCAGCTTCCGCAAGCGGGAGCAGGGCGCGCACCGTTCACCAACCCACCGCAAGGAATGGCCCCCCGAGGGGAGGAGGAGACGCCGGCGGCGGAGGAGGAGCGGGACAGGCGAGAGGAGCGGAAGAGACGAACGACGGACGACGACGACGATTGACGACGACGACAGCAGAAGGGATCGTCACTCGCGTCACTCGGGATCATGGAACAGGTGTTGAAGAGGATGGACACGTCGTCCCGGACAACTCCGGCCAGCGGGGAGACCAGGACCTCGCTCTACACCATGGTCATTGCCGCTTTGTGGTCACTTGCAGGGTCTTGGGTAGCACTGCATCGCGAAAACAATCCCAGAGTGAATACTATCGCCCATCGAGCCGCCTTGCATTTGCTTGAAGTCAAAGCTTTCCGCGGCGGACCATGACCAACTTCTGCACAAAGCTCGGGCGACTGTACACTGAGTGGAAGGTCCTCTTCGAGAAAATCACCGGTTCTCAATTTGCTGTGACTGCGATTCGCAAGCCAGGCAGAACATGGCCATTCTTCAGCGTTTCCTTCATCCTTCAGCCATGTTGGCAGGCAAGCTGGCACATACCCCAACGCTGGGTTTCGAAGCGATGTCCCGTTTAAGCGTGATCGGGGGCGAAGTGCATGACCGAGGTATGGTTGTTGTGCAAGCAGGCTCGCTCCAGCTAACCGCCCTATGCACAGTACCAGCGGCTAGGCCCCCCCATCCCCTGGTCCTCTCCCTCGTCCTCCTTCCGCTCCCCCCTCCTGGAGTGTTTCTCCGAAGGGCTTAGGCGACCCGTCCTCCTCCTCCTCCTCCTCCTCCTCCTCCTCCTCCTCCTCCTCCTCCTCCTCCTCCTCCTCCTCCTCCCTCCTCTTCCTCCTCCCTCTCGTCGCCACGGCTGGATTCGCATTGAAATTCTGGTTCGACTGCACCCTGGGAGAGAACCGAGGCTTCCCAGATGGGGTCCGAGTAGATGGGGTCTGAGGATCGCGCCGCATCGCCGATGCATCGGCGATGCGGCGCGACCCTGCGACCCCATCTCGGAGGCATCGGACTACCGGGCCGGCCTCGCCCGCCTCACGACCGCAAAGCATTGGCGGATGCACCTCCTGGCGACCTGGGAAGCCGGTCGCCATGCGCAGGCGCTCCGCCGTCGCCCAGGCCCAGGCACTGCTCGCCACCGACCTGGCAGCGCTATCGGTGACGCTGTCAGTGACGTTTAGCGCTATCACCTCCTTGCGGAAGGGGGCAATGGCGCTATCAGTGACGCTTCGCGGAGGTGCGCTGCTTGCACGTTGAAAGCTGCTCCAATCCCCGTCAAGTTTGATCGTCAAGGTCACTCTTGCACATTTTATTGCTCGCCACCGTCTTGGCCGCGGTCGGCGATGTCCCTGCGGCCTCCGCGCGGCAGCGAGGTCGCTGCGGGCTGCACCCCGCTTGCCACGCCACGGCCCCGACCGCCCGCCGGGCAGCCAAAGCCTCGGGTCGCCACGGGGCCCGCGCGGGGGGTCGCCAACCTGGGCGCCATGCTTCCCAGTGGGCTGGCCCCCCGTCGTCAGCAGTGGGCTCAGGCCGCCCACTGGCTCAAGGAGGAGGAGGAGGAGGAGGAGGAGGAGGAGGAGGAGGAGGAGGAGGAGGAGGAGGAGGAGGAGGAGGAGGAGGAGGAGGAGGAGGAGGAGGAGGAGGAGGAGGAAGCTCGGCTCAAGCAATGTTCGAGCATCCTTGTTCTTGGCGTCGCTCGGACGTGTGCATTTTTCCTTCGGCGAGGACCATCGAGGAGCATCCTTGATCATTTGGCGAAACAACCGCGCGCAAAACCGAAACAAACACAGGGAATGGACGTTCGAGCGATGGCCAGTGTTCAGTTTGCACAGACTCCGATGACAGCAAGCACAGCAAGCATGGCCATGGCGGCACCCAGCGTGGGGCAAGCTCGGCATGCCAAGCGGCACGCAGCAGTCGCGCGAGATGCAAATATGGTCAACGAACGTTTCGACCGGATCGAGTCTGCCATGAGCGACAAAGAGGTAGACATGCTGAAAGTTACAGACAAAGAAGATGCTGCCAAAGAACATGGCGCTATCATGCGAGATCGGGGTGCCCACAACACCAGCACATCTTGATCCAAGCCTCGAGACAAGGATCACCTAGATCGATATTCTCCTTTACCGAACTCCTGTGGCAAATTTCACGCACAAAGACATGATTATTGACAATATCATACCGAAGACTGTCGAGCGCAACGCAGAGCTTCAGATGGAGCTCGCCCCCGACCGACAACATCACATCCCTGTGGCAGAACACGGAATACCAGACCACATCGAGGATATTCAGAAGACGCTCGACTTCGACACAGCGGGTATGACGCAGGGGGCGCGTGAGGATCCAGAGCCGAGCCCAATTTCCGTGCAGCTCGAGTCCGAAGAGGACGAGAAACCCAAAGAGATCGGCACCGCCGAGGACGCCAAGATAGCTGAGGAGACTGGACACGCGGAGGAGGATGAGGACGACGCCATTGAGGAGGCCTTCGGCGACGAGACGGTGAGCCTTGACAGCGGCAGTGACGGAGTGGACACAGAGGAGAAGACGAGCGAAGGTGCCCCAGAATGGTTCCCGCAAGATGAAAGGAGAACGGTGGCCCGCATCAACAGCATTACGAACGACCTGAGAAGTACCACGAAGATCTGGTTGGGGCTCCGGTCCCCCCGCCGTCGCCTTCACGGTGCGCGCCTGCGTGCTCCGCGCGCGGACACGGCAGTCGGCGTTCGTCCTTCCGTCCGTCCGACATCCTTTCACCGTGGCCCCCAATCCGCCCATCGCGCTGCGATGTGATTCGGGCGCATCCCTTGCCGTCTGGCATGCGTCGTAGTGGCCGCGCGCTCAGGGGGCCTGACCTCTCGTTTTGCGTCCGCCATGGTCACCAGGGCTAAGCGTGCGCGGCAATGGCGGTCGCAGCGTCGCACGCGGACACCCGTTGCGATTCGGTGTTTGTGTGTGTGTGTGTGTGGGTGTGGGTGTGGGTGTGGGTGTGGGTGTGGGTGTGGGTGTGGGTGTGTGTATGTATGTGCTGTGCGTTGCGTGTTGTGTGTGTTGTGTTGTGTGCTGTGTGTGTGTGGTGTGTTGCGTGTTTGGTGTGGGTGTGTTCGCGTGTCTGTGCGTGTCTGTGTCTGTCTGTGAGCGCGTTCGTGAGCGAGTGAGTCTGCGTGCGTGTGCGAGTGTGCGTGTGTGGTTCTACGCCCTGTCCCCGCGCGCGGGGTCGCGACCCCCCCAAAAAAAGTGGCTGTGTGTGTGTTGGCGTTGTGTTCGTGTGTGCGTGTGTCGCTGCGCGCGGGGCCGCGACGCCAAAAAGTGTCTGTCTGTGTGTATGTATGTGTGTGCGTGTATGTATGTGTGCGTGTGTGTGTGTGTCTGTGTGTGTTTCTGTGTTTCTGTGTTTCTGTGTGTGTGCGCGTGTGTGCGTGTGTTCGTTCGTGCGTGCGTGCGTGTGTTTGTATAAATAAAAACATATATACATATATATATACATATATGTATATATATCCGTAAGGGCTTCGCCCCATGCCGCCGGCCCCCTGTCTCGGATAATGGGAGATGCAAAAGCTAAATCACGAGGTCTGGGCGCCGCCGTGAAGCAGTGTCGGGATCTGTTTGTTTTGGGACCCTGGCCCCGCCGATCTGCGTGAGGGGTGCCACCGAATTTCAGAAATGTTGCAAATGCGATTGTTTTTATTGACCCTGCACTGCGGATCTGCGTAATGGGTGCCACCGAATTTCAGAGATGTGGCACATCCCCTTGATTTTGGACCCTGGGTCCGCCGATTTGCATGAGGGGTGCTACCGAATTTGAAACATGTAGCAAATCCCTTGTGGGTGCCACCGAATTTCAGAAATGTGGCGCGTCCCTGGTGTGTTTGGACCCTGACCCCGCCGATTTGCGTGAGGGGTGCCACCGAGTTTCAGATATGTGACACATCCCTTGTGTTTTTGGACCCTGACCCCACCGATCTGCGTGAGGGGTGCCACCGAATTTCAGATATGTGACACATCCCATGTGTTTTTGGACCCTGACCCCGCCGATCTGTGTGAGGGGTGATACAGAATTTCAGAAGTGTGGCACATCCCATGTGTTTTTGGACCCTGACCCCGCCGATCTGCGTGAGGGGTGCCACCGAATTTCAGAATGGTGGCAAATCCCATGTGTTTTTGGACCCTGACCCCGCCGATTTGCGTAACTGTGGCACATACATCCCCTCTGTTTTTGAACCCTGACCCCGCCGATCTGCGTGAGGGGCGCCACCGAATTTCAGAAATGTGGCAAATCCCATGCGTTTTGCTGACACTGACCCCGCCGATCTGCGTGAGGGGTGCCATGAAGTTCAAACATGTGGCAAATCCCCTTGCGTGTGTTGCACCCTGACCCTGCTGATCTGCGTGAGGGGTGTCAATTTCCCCCCCCCCGAAATTCTGAGAACCCTCCCAGGGCGGAGTAGTTTTGCTGGTTTGGCCCCCCCTCTCGCGCGTTCATCAACAAGGACCAGTAAGCAGCAATAAGTATAACTGTAACAGTGGAAACTGGAAGCTGCAAGTGGTACAGGGAGCAGCAGGCTCCCGGCCTACAGCCTGGTGGACCCGCAAGGGGGCCGGCGGATATATATATATATATATATATATATATATATATATATATATATATATATATATTATATATATATATATATATATAGCCGTAGCCAATTGGCCTCAAGTTGCGCCTTCTGGTCAGGTCCAGGAAGTTTAGGGCTCGAGTCAAGACGTAAGTCTACATCCAGTTTTGCATCGCAAGCTTTAGTCTTCGGCGGTTTCCAAGACTAGCCCGTCCTCCGAGGTCAGGATGGGGACGCAATGCGCATGGCCAGGGCGCCGGTGGCGGCCATGGTGGCAGTGGCTCGCCTTCTACATCGGAATGGAAGCGCGACCCCTCCGGCAACTGGCAGTTAAGTGGGCCGTCGCCCATCGCACAGCCAGCTGCCTCCTTCGAGTTCACGCACATGGACCTGCAAGCAGTGCCAGAGCACGAACCACAGCCCAAAAGCCTGCACGACATGTGGGCTCAAGCGGACCTACGGCGAAGTTGCGAAGTCGGCGTTGCCCCCCCCCGGCCAAGGAGACGAGTGCATCGCAGCAGAACCCTGTTCGTGTTCAACTGAACGCCTTCACGGAAACCCTCACGAAGATCCACGAGGCCAAGGACGTACCCCCCACGCCTCCCTCGCCTGCCGAGCGCGTGCCGTAGGCTCTCAGCAACGAGGCCCCGAACAAGGGCCACCTCCAGGCCCGCATCAAGCAGTTGGAGACGGCCCTGGCGGCCATCCCCGAGGGCGACGCGAAGCTCGCCACCGAGCGCGCGTCGTTGGCGACCCGGCTCACCGACGCCAAGCGGCAGCTGCCCGGCTCCAAGCCGATCGGTGCCCGGATCGATGGCGCACGTGCTGCTCTGGGACGTGCCCGCCAGCGCCAGGCGGAGGCCGAACAGGCGGTGGCAGCTGCCCTGCAGCTCCAGCACACGGTCGCATGCGAGGTCACTGCGCTCGAGACGGAGCTCCAGGAGCTGGAGGCTTCTCTCACGACGGAGGCTCCCATCGAGGCGACTGCGACGCCCGAGTCCCAGGCGCACGCGATCCTGGGCCAGATGATCGACCAGCTCACGGCCGACGAGTACGTCCACCCAGGGCACGTCGAGGTTGCCAAGACGCACGTGCGGCAGTTGTTCGCTGGCTGTCGGGGGACGCCCCAGCAGGCCGAGGCCACTCGTGCAGCTGCTGCCGGCACGCCGCTTGTCCCCAAGGAGGTGCGCCATACCACCAAGAGCCCCCCTGCGGCTCCGCTCCCCGCCAAGCCTGGCACGCTGGTGCGCCACAGTGGGAAGCAACCTCGCAAGGAGCTGATCACAGACTACTTCAGCAAGCGCAAGTTGATCAAGTCCATCGGCAAGGAGACGGCGGGACTTCCTGCCACCTCCAAGGCCCCTCAGACTGCGTAGTCGCCGCCTCACGCGCGGCTTTCTGCACTCCTGGCCCGCCTCGCCCCCCTGAGCGTTGGCCGGAGTGTGCAGGCAGCAATCGTGTGTCTGCGATCTGGCCGTCTGCGAGGACTCCTTCGTCTCCGGCGGCACCCGCGCCACCAGCACCGACTCGTCCATCTACGATGGCTTGTTCGACGCTCTGCGTTGCCACTGGTAACGCGCGCACGCTGCGCCCCCAAGAGGAAGCAGCTGCAGGTCAGCTGCGCCCTCCTGCTCGGCAAGGTCCAGATTCTGGAGCAGGCGTTCCACGATGAGTACCTCGATTTCGTTTTCATTCAGGAGGGTCGCGCACGCGCCGCCGAAGTGCCCCGAGGCCTCGACTACACCATGCATGTCGGCGCGTCGGACAGCCTGGGCGGGCGCGGCTGCCAGGCGTGGGCCCGCGCAGCCGCCCAATTCCGCGCCCCCCCCCTACGCGGCGCCATCCAGTCGCCTCTACTGGGCAACGGGCCGGGATGCGCAGGGCATCCCATTTATTCTCGTCAGCGCCCTTGCGCCCAGTGACCGCGCCCCCGCTGCCGAGCGGGAGGCCTTTTGGGATCTCCTGCTCCAGACGCTGCTGACGCTTCGTGACCGAGCCCCGTCTGCCAAGACGTTCCTCGGCATCGACGCGAACGGCAGGGCGGGCGCTGGACACAATCGGCGCCTGAGATTCGGAAACATTTACGGCCAACGGCTCCGACCTGCTCTCGGTGCTCGTCCGCCTCCGCTTCGCCGCCATCGACGCCTTCTATGATGCGGGCTATGCGTGGCGCTCCGGCAAAGGCCCCACGTCCCGCGCTGACTACATCTGCGGGCCCTTCGGCGAGCTGCCCCACGCGTCCGTCTCTCACGTCCCGCGTCACGTGCAGCTTTCGCTCATAGCTAAGGACGACCATCGTCTCGTCGTGGCCGCGACCAGCACGCGCGCGCTCGCGAGCGCGCCCAAGCCCGACGCTTTCCGGTTTAACGAATGGCGGCTTGGCGATCCTGCCCGGGCCCAAGCGTCTCAGACCATGCCGCGCCGGTTGCAGGCCCCCGTCGACGCATCCATCGACGCGAAGACCCAGGCGATGACGTCGCAGATGCGCACGGCCGCCCGCCATGCTTTCGGCAGGCCTGAGGGTCGCCCTCGCCAACCGTGGATCTCCGACGACACGCGGTCGATGCTGCGCCTGCTGGCGCCCTCGCGCAGAGTCGTTCATGCCGCCGGCCGGGAGGCGCATCGAGCATACTTTCACAGGATCTTCCTCGGCTGGGCTGCGCAGCGCACGGGTGTCTCCCACGTGACCTCATCTTCGCAAACGCGCTTGGGCTGGGCAGCGCGCTGCGCGCTTCGGCCGCTTCGACACGTCGAGTTTCGGCGGCGCCTGCCGATTGCCATGGCCTGGAGGCTTTGCCAACAGCTCGCCCACCTACATAGGCACTTTGCGCACTTTGACCGGCAGCTCTTCCTCGAGGACAGGCCCGCGAGGCCCAGTGCGCCGCCGCGTGGGGTGACTGAGGAGGAACTTTCGGCGTGGCGCGATCGCTCAGTGGCCGGGCTGCTAGCTTGGCGGACCACCCTGTGCTCCTCAAGTCTGGCGAATTGTCCAGCTCGGAGGCGGAGCGGCAGGCCCCGCGGCAGGAGCATTACCGGGAAGTCTTCAACGGCGCCGAGGCCCATATGGAGCAGCTGCGCGCGCAGCCTGTGGAGGCACCGCGCATTTCTCCCACCGTCGAGGTCACGCCAGACGCTGTTGCCGCGTCGCTCAGGCAGCCGGGGCGGAACAAAGGCGTCGGACGCGATGGTGCGCCGGCGGAATTGCTAGTGGCTGGGGGGGAAGGCTCGGCGACGCCGTTGGCCGCCCTCTACCGGGACATCGTCGATTCCGAGCGGTGGTCCGTCCATTGGGCAGGTGGCCGCATGCAGAACGTTCGCGAGCGCAAAGGCCCCCCCACCGACTGCGACGAGTCTCGCGGCATCGTGCTGGAGGATCACGCCGCCAAAAGCCTCAAGCAGCTGCTCAGCCACATGGTCACTGGCCCTTGCCAGGACACTGTCCCCGAGGTGCAGCACGGCGCTGTCGCCGGCAGGGGGGCTGATTATGCCGCTCAACTCGCGCACAGCTTCCAAGCGTACTGCAATGCGACAGGACGGTCGTCGTTTGCATGGTTTGTTGACCTCGCGAAGGCGTTCGACCGCATCGTGATGGAGGTGGTGCTTGGATGGCCCTGCGACGCAACTGACCCTGAGGCTTACCTCGCATCCCTGGGCCTCAGCCCAGACCAATCCGCATGGACAGCGCAGTGGGCGGCACGGCATGGCTGCCTCTTCGCCCAGAGGGGCGGTAGCCCAAAAGTCATCCGCCTGCTCAAAAACCCCACGCGGCCTCATGGTTTTCTTACGGTGACGTCGACACCGCCATCGTCGCACGCGTTGGCGGCCGCCGGAGTGCAGGTGCTGATCCGAGACGCTCTTCTGGACGCCGGCATCTTGCTCCGCTTGCGGGCTGGGTCCCCGGATTTCTGGGGCGCTGGCCCCGCTGGGCCGAATGCCGACCCAGAGGTCGTCTCTCTTGTGGACGCCGCGTTCGTCGACGTGCTCGCGGCGCGTCTGCCCAAGGAGCTGGGCGCTGCCATCGACGTCGCGCTGCACACGGTGCGTGACATCTACGACCGCCTGAACCTGACAATCAAGTGGAAAGTGGGCTAGTCCGAATGCTTCCTCGCGCACCGAGGCCACGGGGCCACCGCCCGGCTACAGCGGCGCCGCGTGCTTCCTGACGGAGGTTTTGCAGTCGCTGTACCCCGACCTGTGGTACCACTGCTGGCGGTCACCACCGAGAAGCACCTCGTCGGCGCGGTGGGCGCCGCTGGCGCCGCGGCCCCAGGCGCCAACCACTTGAGACAGCAGGCGGCCATGAGCTATGGGCCTCTAGCGAGCAAGGTTTTCGGCTCGGCGGTCGTGGGCGCCAGCTTGAAGATCTGGCTCATGCACTCGTGGGTCCTCAGCCGCCTCCTCTTCAACGTGCACGTGGTCGTCCCTACGAGGCGATATCTGCAGGTGCTCAACGGCATGCACATGCGGGTGCCCCGACGATTCGGCGACGCCCCGCGGTTCGGCCGCGCCGAAACGGACCTCGAGATACGCACGCGGCTCAAGCAGCCCAGCTTGGACTGCCTGGTGATGCGTGCTCGTCTCCGCTACTTAGGGCGCCTGGTGCGTAGTTCACCGCCCGCGCTGCTGGCCCTGCTCGCCGCGCGGCCTGGCGGGGCGCGCCTGCCCTGGGTCACTCTGCTCGTGTCCGACCTGGGCAAGCTCCGCGAGCTCGTTGCCCTGTGCAGCACGCTGCCGCCGCCGGAGGGTACCGCGAGCGCTTGGGCGACGTTCATCAGCGACTCCCCAGCGCGCTGGACAAATGCCGTGAGCATGTTGTTTTTTCACCGACTCTTGCTGTGACCGTGGCGGCGCCGTTCAAGTCGAAGGCGACACCCGCCCATTTGCTTGCCACCAGTGCGACGCGCGCTTCGCGACGGCGAAGGCGCGTGACCAGCATCTCAGAATTCGACATTCTGTCCGGTGCTTACAGAGAAGCTACGCCGGCGCTGATGCGACCTGCCTGGTGTGCCACACCGTGTTCGGTTCACGCCTTCGGTTGCTGTCGCACCCTTGCGACTCCCGCCGGCCAGCGTGCTGGGAAGCCACTCGTGCTTCCCCAGCCCGCTACTTTCCGCTACCTCAGAAGCAGCTGGCTGAGCTTGACGGCCTGGACAAGGTGCAGCGCCGCGAAGCTCAGTGTCAAGGCCTGTCACACGCACCGGCCAAAGGGCCCGCCCGTCGAGCTGACGGCAGCGTCGTTTGGGCGCGCCCGTGTCTGACCTTTGGTCAACCCTATTCCAGCATAACTTGATACGCCTCGCGCTACACTGGCATATTATATATATGTGTGTATGTATATATACATATATTATATGTATATATATATACATATATGTGTGTATGTATATATGAACACATATACATACACACGCATGTGTATATATATATATAAGTCAAACATATATGAATACGCATGTGTGTAACATATAGATATGTGAAACATATACTTATGTCGTTGCTGTAACTATATGTATACAAACACACAAATGTGAATCATTTGTCGGTTTCTCATTCCACTGCCAAGTGGATGCCCGCATGTTCCACGGTGTCCACGTGACTGACCCTCCAGGCATTGGCGTTGCAGTCCTTCGTTGCGTTTCAGTGAGTGGAGAGACGGGAAACCGATGGTCGGGGGATCCGGAGAGGGAGGTGGAGGACGAGGCGGGAGCACGAGAGAGGATGAGAAGGAAGAGGAAGAGGATTGAAAAAGGGGGAAGGGCAGGGGGGGGAGGAGGAGGAGTAGGAGGAGGAGGAGGAGGAGGAGGAGGAGGAGGAAGCAGAGGAGGAGGAGGAGGAGGAGGAGGAAGAACAGGAGGAATTTGGGGAGGAAGAAGAAGAACATGGACAGCGGTACGTGGAGGAATGGTCAGGGGAGGCAGAGTGGAGGACGTAACGTGTGGCGAGGCGGATCGGGAGGGGGAGGGGTAGGGGCAGGGAGGAACGAGAGTTGGGGCGGGGGCGGCGCGGCGGATGTGGAAGAGCAAGCAGGGGAGACAGGCGAAGGCGGAAGAGGCGGACGGGTCAGCAGGGTGGATCAGTCGGCGTGGGACGAGCGGGAGGAGGTGGAGGAGGAACGATGTGCGTGAGCACGAAGACAGGCAGCACGCCGCGCCGGGAGGCCGACGAGGACGACGAGTGAGCAGCGCGCGGGGAGCCGGCCCGGGGCGCCGAGCTGCAAAACGGGGCGACCGCGCGCGCGATTCTGTGTTGGGGCTGCTGTGCTGTGGCTGCGCGTGCGTGTTCGCATGCGCGCGCGTGTGGGTATGTTACGCTCCCGTTGTGTACTCGGTGCGCTTTCTCACAGGAGGGACGGACACGAGAGGTCCAGGGAGCAGCGGTATCGGTACCTTTGGTCTCCCGAGTGTGCGTGTGCGTTCGGCGCGTATAGGGCAGGAAGGGTGGCAGCAGCCCGACCATTCATCGGTTGTGGCGCCTGGCAAGTGCGACCCATCACGAGCCTTCGTGCAGCGGCATTGCGGAAACATCGCCCATTGTACGTGGCACCCGACGGTCTCAGCACGCTCCCAGGTCTGATTCTGGCTCAGCGTTATTGTTTGGTTGTCTTTACTCCAAAGGCTTGTGCGCGATTCCGTCAGGAGGATGCTCGGAGGAGGAGGGCGACGACGTCGCGGCCTTTCGAGAATGTCCTGGGGTATGCTGCGGGGCGTCTGTGGGGTCTGTGGGAGGCCTCGGGGGCGCCCTCTTGGATGTTGGTGGTCTTCGGAAGCCGTCTTGGGAGGGCGGCCCCCCGGGGGGGCCTTCGAGTTCCCCCTATTGTGCCCATGTTGGGACTCTTTGGCAGCCCTCATTGTCATCGAGGACAAAAGAACCCCTGACCCTGATAACATAGCGAAGACGTGGCCTCACTTAGGTCCGCGTCTTTCCATGAGGGATCATACTTCTGGGCGGTTTGTATTGGTACCTCTGCAGGAAGGACCCCCTATACCTAATGTTTTTGCCTACCCCTAATGTGTTTCCCCTCCTAATTGAAGTCCCACCCAAAAGGGTTAGGTGCCATTTTTTGGTTAATCACCTTGGGGGCCTCTGGAGCCGTTGGGGCCCTCTTGGTTGGGCTGTCTCGGGCCCCTCTTGGGGGCCTCTGAGGGCGTCTGGAGCCGACTCTTGAGCCGTCTTCGGCATTCGGGTGAATACGGAATCATCTGACATGTTGCACATCACAGATTGTTGCCTCCTGAGGCCATCCTGGGGATCCTTTGGAGCTCTCTAAAGATTAGGCGTCTCGGGAGCTTCTGGGACCATCTCGAGGCCATCGTGGGTCCTCTTGTGACCTCTTCGGCGTGGTGGAGCCCTTCCTGAGCTGTCTTGAATGGCGTGTTGGACATCTTGGAGAGATAGTTTGGAGGCCCCGAGGGCCCCAGAGCTGCACTGGCAAGCTCGTCACCTAAAACGAGGTGTTGGACCGCAGGGGAGGGAGAAAGGGGGAGGGGGGCATTCGATCATCTCACGCGTCCGTTCACCTCCAGCAGGCGGCGGACGGCGGAGCATCCGACAACAGCAGCGCTACGCGATGATCATTGATTGCTCTTCTTCGCCGCTGTTCCGTACTGCACGAAGTCATGATTTCTGCTGCGCGTGGCGAGGAGGAAGTGAGCCCACCACCCAGGCCAGCTGCATGCGGCAGACCTTTTTTAACCGTGCCCGCGCAGCGGCGTGGCAGGAAGGCGGTGGAGCTCAAGACCTGCTCCAGTTCGGCATCCTGTCCAGGCTGGCGCGGAAGATCAGGAAGAGGAGGAGTACGAGGAAGAGGAGGAGGAGGAGGAGGAGGAGCACCGTTTTGTCCGCAGTATCGTTTTCCGCTTCTATATATTCTCTCCTGACCTCCTTCGACTCGCCTCGTGGCGTCTTGGACCGTTCCAGAGGGTGTATTTTCGGGGCTCCTGGGGGCTTGTTGGGGTCCGTTGGAGGTCCGTCGGGTCGTCCATGGGCTTTTTGGGGGATTCCTGGCCTCTGCCGAGCTCCCTCGAAGAGCCGCGGTAGAACCTCGGCGGCCCGCCGATTGGGAGGCGTGAGAGGGGGCAGGCCTTCTCGGAAGGCGGCGGGGCTTCTCGCAAGCCCTCAAGCCTTGCGAGAAGTTCTCTGCAGCTTCGGAGAATCGGCGCCACCCCACCATACCAACACCGTGTGTGCGTCGCCCGCCCCCCGGGGGCGACGCGCGCACCGAGGAACAGCTTAGAGTGTGTGCGTCGTGGCGGGCGCTGTCTGGCCACGCCGCTCGGGAGACGGCATCCTACAAGATGGGCATCCTATGCATACGTTCTGGTCGGGAGGAGGAGGAGGAGGAGGGAGGAGGGAGGAGGGAGGAGGGAGGAGGGAGGAGGGAGGGAGGACATACAGTGCTCGCATGCCCCTGTGCGTCCCAGAGAAGGCTCACAGAGTTCCTCGGGGCGCGCCGCCGATAGCCCCCTTGGGGGCGGCCGGGCGAGTCGCCGGGCCCACCATGGAGCACTCCCCTGGAGCGGCCCCTTCAGTGTTGCCCGGGGGTGGACAGAACCCCCACCCTGACACGTCGACGAGTGAATTGTCCGTTTTCCGTTCTCGAGAGGGCGCCGCGGCCGTCATTTTTCAGGCGTGTGCCCGCCAGGTTTGGGCCCGAGGTCGTTTTCACTAAACCACGTTTTACAAAAGGGAGGTCTGTCCATCCCCGAGTGTTGCCCAGGGTTCATGTTTTCTCTGGTGCTCCCACTTCCCTTGCCATTTCTTTGATTTGCTGCTGGGGGGGCAGTGGCGATGCCTGTCTTCGTTTCCCTGCGCGGCTCACACGCGACTTCCTCCTTCTCCCCCCGGAGCACTCTTGGGGCCGTCCGGAGGGCTCTCGGCTCTCGTCGGGTTCGCCTGGGGGTTTCCTTTGGGCGGTCCGCAGCCAGAGAGCCTCGGAGGCAACATGTGCGCTGAGTTCCCAGGGCTGCCCGCCGTGTCCCCTCTTGGAGCAAGAGGAGGAGGAGGACGGGGAGGAGGACGAGGAGGAGGAGGCTCTGGAGACTCTGGATGACGACGAGGTGTGCCGAGAACGATGCACCAAGCCAAACTGGTAATCAGAATGAAAGAGAGGGGCCGACCGACTAACGATGAGCTCGAGCGAAGATAGGCACAAGTTTCTTGAAACCATTACCTATCTTCTCACCTGGCGGGCCCCGCCCTTGGAGGAGGTACCTACGCTTGAAGTGCCTCGCCAAATCTGTCTCCCCAAACAGGATCTGGAAATCAACAACTCTACCGAAGCACATCTTGCAGCGCATTCAAAATACCAGACCATGGGGCCAGTCCGCCAGAGCTTGTGGAAAGGGTGCGCTTCTTTGACTTTTTGGGGGTCCCCAAGACACGGGAAGAGAGCCAGGTCCCGACGCCGAGCTCGGCTATCTCCGCACCTACCGCACACCCACTGTCCCTGGAAACGCTGAATTAGGTGGCCCCCGTCTTCACTGAGGATGAGACAAGTTCCACGCATTGTCCTGCACTCACTTGCTAGGCGTCCGTCCAGCCCCCTTTTCGACACAGCCTGAGGATGCGTAGCACGCACCTCAGCGCCTGAGGGGCTGCCGGCTCTCTGAGCTCCCTCAGCTTCTCTTGTGGCCGCTGACGGGGGTGGCAATCGGCGCCCATCCTTTCATAGTGATCCGCAGCTCGATGACCCTTCCACTACGGGAGAGCAACACCACGGTCGGTAGCTTGCATCCTCGTCGTGTGCGACGGAATCCAGACCACGTCGATCTCCGTGACGCCGATGTCGTTCACAACCTCCCAGAATGTCGACCACAGCCCTGTGTAGTGATGATTGACGCCACATCCATAGGGAAACCCTTGCTGCCAGGCCTCCCTCAGGTCCTTGTAGTCCGTCACGAGGGTGGTCCGCCCTTCCGACTTGTGCTTCGGCGCCTTGATCACATCCCAGATGTATCCAGCTCCAGACGATTGCCACGGGTAAAGTACTGGCCCCGATGCAGCAGCCACCGTATCCCCAGCTTCATTGATCATCGCCAAGGCCCAGCTTGCACGTGCTCGGACCTCACAGCGAGGAAACATACAGCTGTCATCCTCACAAACAACTCCATTGACAAGGCCGTTGACCGTGCACACGTGCCAGTTGATGATGTTTTCAGTTGTCGGCAGGGGCGGGTCGAACGTGAGATCTGACACCAGCCCGTTGCAAGTGATCATGGTGAAGGGCTGGTCTGGCCCCTACTCTCGTCGGTCCCATAGCAGCAACTTGCGCCCCTCTGCCGCCCAGCTATGCCTTTTCCACGGTATGCCAGTCGCACCTGGAGATCCGATGTGAATCCGCAGTATCTTCCACTCCATAGATCGCGCAAGTGGGGCTCTCCACTGCCCTTTCTTTGGTACAGCCGCACCTGACAGAAAAAACCCTAATAGCCAAGTCCTGGTCAACCCAGCCCCTCGACCGTCGTCTTGACGACGCAGGGCGCAGGTCAGGTCCTTGGCAGGCTGCAGTAGTGGTGGACCCGCGAGGCCCTCCATGCCGCGACTGTTGGGCAGCTCCATCATGAGACGTCTCTGGGTAGCTTGATCGATTGTCTTCCTGACCGTAGCCAATCCTAACCCACGTAAGTCCAGCGTCGCCCCGCGTTCAGTGACCCAGTGACGCCAAGGTGTGGCAGACCATCCCAGCCTCGCCAAGGTAATGGTGGCCGCCCCTGCGAGCCCTTGGACTCCACGCCAGGGCTGGATCTGGTTCTGCCCGCGCATGAACGCCAATGCCATCGTTTTGTGCCGTGTCCATTTCCCCTGCAGAGGTCTCAGTCAGTAAACCAACGGGTATTCATCCGCGACGAAGGTGGGGTCAGCTCTAGGGCAACGTGGGAATTGTAGCTCCGTGTTTCTGCATCTCCCTCTGGCCGTGCCAAAGAGCGCATGCCTTGCTATGGCCCTGACCTGCTTGAGCTGCGCGTCCGCCATGCAGTTCACCTTGACCGCTCAGGAAATTGGAACCAGGACACCCCCATGAAACAACCCACCCACCTGTCTCCCTCCCAGCGCCAGCCGTTGACATCTTGCAATTATATTGGATGTCGCCAGGATCCTCGCCCGCTGCACTGGCCCAGTCGCTCCGCGTCTCATAGTGCGATCATGTTCCAGCTGCCGTGCCGCGCTGTGTCGCCGGAGCTGGTACTTCTTGAGCGCAACCTCGATTTATTTTTCAAGCTGAGGCGACGTTGTAAGAACATGTCCTTCGTTTGGGCTTGGCTCCAGCCCGAGGCCCACCAGCTCTTTTCATAATTGTCTGGCCACTGGGATGATCGTGCTCAGCACTTGCTCGCGCTGGTCTGTCGCTCGTTGACTGCCGTCCGCAACGACCTGCGCGACGCTAGGGGAGGCGGCCAAATTCCCATGCACTTGTTCACAAGCGTCTAGGGCGAACAGCATCATCATCGTAGTTGCGAGAGAACACCCAGCAATGGCACCGCTGTTCCTCATAACAAAGTATGGCACCATGTCCCCATATCTGGTCGTTCTCCTGCAATCATGTGACTTGATAAGCAGCGCCGGCCTGGATCGCTTGAAACCGCGCCTACGCCCCACTCCCCACAGCTTCGCATGCGGCATCTTCTCGAATGCCTTTTCGAGGTCCATCCCGACCGCGGCCGCGTGCTTCTTGAGCGCCAAGCCCGCTTCAGCCAAAAGAGATTGTGTCCAGACGGCCTGGTCTGAACTGCCCCGCGCCGCAGCGTGGCGATAACTCCTGGCGTGCTCCCTGAGCCGCGCGCCCTGGCCCCGCTTGCGGCACTTGTTGCGTGCGAGCAAGGTGTCGGTGAGCAATTCCACGAGGCGATGACTTCCTTTCTAGGCTTCGGCAACCTGGGCATCGTTGCGGCAGTCGTCTGCGGCGGCAACTCGCCCATGGCCCCCGCAGCCCTAATGATGTCAGGCGAAAGCATTCAGGGGGTCATCCGATAGCAGCGCCACGTCTCTGCGACGGGCCCCCCACCCCTGAAGCCGTGCCGCGCTTGAAGCCGCGGGCTACCTCCCTGGCGCGCTCCGCCTCCAGCACTTGCACCTCCCCAGCGGTATCTGTAGACGCAGCGCTGCTCCAAAACTGTCTTCTCCATCTCGTATTCTCCGCGTCTTTCGGCGTTCCTCCATGTCTGAGTCGGGTTTCGGAGCATGTGATTGCATCCCTCCGGTAGGATGAACGCCCGCCTGTCGCCAACACGTAGGCAGCTTCGACCACCCATGCGCCTCTTCGTCTCCCCCCTCGACCGCCTCAGAAACTACCTTCTCCACTGGCGCCCCCGGCGCCCGGCAAACCCCTGCTCGATCTTGGCAGTCTCCACTACGGCGCTCCAACTTGCATCTCGAAGCCAGTCGTCTCCCATGCGAACTCAAACTCTTATCTGTATCACCGGATAACTCACTGCTGCCCCATGGCGACCTTCTTGTTCCCCAGGTTCCTCATGGTGTTGACCTGTTCTCAACGAATTTGCAGTCCTGGCCCCAGATCCTTTTCAGCGCGTGCATAAAGGTCAACCATCACCATTGGCTCGGCGCCAGACGCGTGCGTTGCGTTGCCTTATGCCCCGTGGCCTCGATCGTTGCTTGTACTGGTCACTAGCTTGAAATCTGGCCTTGGTTTATCCCCTCGACCCTGAGACGCTTTGCGTTGACGATCGTCCAGTGGAAATCGGTTGATCAGCCCTTGGTTAGTTTTCTTTTGCCACTCCACGTAGCGCCACTGCAAATCTCCTTTATCACGCGCGTGCTCGCATTCTCTGCGTATCCTCTGGCAAGATGGCGGCGGCCGATGTACTTCCATCTGAGCACTCCTTCGGGCACTTGCTGGGGATCTTTAGCTGCTGCTCTAGCGCTGCGCCAGGGCGAACTAGTTGCAGACGAACTTCCCAATGCGCGGCAACCGCGAGCCCCTCGATCTTCTAGACGTCTGCGACTAGGCCCTTGAAGTGCTTGCTGACGACGCAGTAGTCAAGTACCCTTCTTTCACCACTGGCACATGTTCATTGCGACGGCGCGGCAATCATGGCGGGCACTTGCGTCGCCACTTGTAGGCCTTCCAACTCAGCTGGTGCCACGTTCCTGTCTCCTCCCGTAATGAAGGGCCCGCCGATTCTTCTGAGCTGCTCCCGCGCTGCATCAGCACGCGCTCGCCGGCATCCTCGAACCCCTTCCGCTGGTGCCCCGAGACCAACTAGATGGAGGCTAAAATAAAAACCTCCTGGTAGCATACCATTCACCCACTGCGTGGTCCATCTCCACGCTGGCGGCGCAACTCCTCCGAGGTCAGGCCAGCCGAGGAGGCGACGTCGTGCCTAACACTGATTGCCACTCCTGAGCTTGCTGATCGTCCTTCTCCGTTGCGCGCTGGCGGCAGTGGACAGTTCCAGCCTTGGTGGTGAAACCGAAGTACAGTATCGCCTGCTGCTTCACGCAGTGTCTAGCGTTCTTGAAATATGAGCCCGTCAGTGTCCCGGAACATCTCCAGCACCTCGTCAGCTACCTAGTCATCTTAGCCGCGTCCTTCTGCGCTACCGTGATGTCGACTTTGACAAAGCTCCATTCGCATGGCTCAGCAGCACGATCTCCCCCACGCCGATCCACGCGCATCGGTGCTCGACGCCCGCGAGTCTCCAGCCCACCTCGCTGGGGTTCATCTTTGCCGCAGACCTGGGCGCCCAGCTTCCCCGCGACCTCCCCCGAAACGGCCATGGCCCTGCCGGGCCTGCATCTCGCGCACGTCGCCGCCGAAGAGGGGGCCGCTCCCGTCGAGGGCGTCCAGGTGATTTCTCCTGTCGCAGCAGCGCCTCCTCTGCGCGCCTCCGCGGGGGCTGCAGTCCACTCGTCAGTGGCCCCGCGGCGCGGACTAACTGCCCTGGGCCCGGGCATCGACCGCCGGCCTGTCGGCGGCCAGACCCAGGGATTCAGAATTGCTGCTTTCTCGTTGAACAGATCCATGGGTGACAGTACCTCCCCTGCACTCCCTCGCGGGGGCTGGCCATTGATCAGTGGGCCCGCGAGGTGGACTACCCTCGGCACGGGCATCGGCCACTTGCCCGTCGCCAGCCGTGCGAAGGGGTTCGGCACTGCCCCTGTCGCCCTGTCCTGCCCGACAATACCGTGCTGCGTGGTAGCTGCATGCCAACCAGTGTGAAGAGCGCCGTACCATCTGTCCACTGCACCGTGCAGCTGACCCAACGAAATGATGACTTCCCTTTCAGCTTGCCCCCAGACTCGACATCCCAGATCCACAGCCGACTTACTTGCCATCTGCTTCAGCTTGAGCAGGAGTTGGGGATTGGACCTTCCTCCACTTGGCTGCAGCTGCCGCGTTGGCAGCAGCGATGGATTCCAGCGGGCGCATCCTGGCGGCCTTGGTGCGATTGCGCTCCTCCTCATCATCGGCCCCGTCAAGATTGAGTCCGGCCTGGAGGAAGCGCTCCTCGTAATCGTCTTCATCTTGTACGGGAAACTCTGCGTGGCCCAGCATATCATCGTCAACGTCATGATCGCTGTCAGAGCCCACCTGTGTGCACCGCCCCATGATCGCGCCTTTGCGACTGCTTCGCCTTGTCGGTAAGCTGGAGCCCGAGGGCTCCGAGCGCTTGCTGCTGCACGCGGAGGGGTTCCTCAAGGCTGCTGGGCGCGCGCTCGCTCCCCATTTTCTTCCAGGGTTGCCCGCTGGAGCAGGCCCTTCAGCAGCTCCCCGCATGAAGGCAGCAGCTTGTGCCTCCTGGATTTTCCTCCGCCGCTAATCATGATTGGCGACGACCTGCTGCTCGGCATCCCTGGCCTGGGTCGCTGCTTGCAGCTCCTAGTTCCGCTCTTCAAGTCGCGCGCGCGCCTTGTCCAGCCTCCTGTGCCCGAGCTGAAACGCCGACATCTCGTGGTAATTGGGAGCCTGTTGCTGGTCGCACTTTGCCTCGGACTCCACAGCCTTGTCCCAGCAGACCACCAGGTCCTTGCAGCCCGCGGGCCACGTGGCCCTGTCGTCGCCGTGCGATTTGGCCATGCTCTTGGCGGTCTTGGGGTCGTGCCCCACGACCTTTCTATCCTCCTTGTCTGCGGCGCTGGAGTTTTGGGATCGACTTTGCGCTGCCGTCCCCCAGCTTCGGCGGCCCCGCTGCCCACAGACTGGGCCGCTCGGGCTTACTTCCAGCACCTCCTTGCCACGACGATGACTTGGTATTCTTGGTCCACGGTGGCTGGCGTGCATATCCAGCCTGCCCGTTCCGTTCCCGCACCGTCCTGGGCCCTTGCTTCCCGCGCCGCAGGCACGTTGTTCTTAAACCGAAGATCGCGAATGCAGTGCCACACAGCCTGGCGCAGTTGCCGCAGGGCTACGACGGGTGCCTCTGAGGCATCCGTGGCTCGCCAGCGCGAGCCCCTTCGAAGCACACGATGGCAATCCCAGATAGATAGCCTGGGCCGAAAGGGCTGGAGGAGGAGGAGGAGGGGGAGGAGGACGAGGAGGAGGAGGAGGAGGACGAGGAGGATATACTCCAACATCTGCATGAGTCCCTGCAGTTCCACACGGGCTGCAGAAGCGAGGGTCGCTGGATAGTCAGGAGTTCCTGGTAATCTAAGCCAGTCGCGTCACGACACCGTTCTCGTCCACTGTCCTGTCTCCTCGGGCCTCGTTCCAGACGTCTCTCGGCGGCTTCCTGGGACCTCCTGAGGAAATCATGGGGACGTCTCTGGAGCCACTGGGGGAGCGTTGGGCATCCCGCAGCCGTCTTTGGGGCGGCCTCTGGCCGCGCTGGAGCCATCTAAAGGTCGAGCGGGCGTCGGAACGCACGCTCAGCGGGCGATTTGTAGGGATGCGATTTTCGGGCTGCGGTTGCGATGCTGATATGTAGGGGGTGGGCCATCGAACATTTCGGGAACCTCACGAGGTAAGCAACAGTCTAGCACGCCGCATGTTGCAGGCACGGTGGCGGTTTACGGGGGCACGGTGGCAGGTAACGACGGCGATCAGCAGAACCAGTTGTTCCATCGCTCCTTTGGTGCGCTAGGGGCGGCATGCGACACATCTATCATTCCACAGCGCCCGCAGCTGCGGACAAGAACGAGGGCGTGGGCTCCGTCGGCAGTCTGCGAGACCTCTGGAGAATCCCGCCACGGGCTCCGACATGTTCACCGTTACAGCGAGCCCGCCGTAGGCACATCACATTCGTCTACGCAATGCGGGCGGGTCGCGGGCGCGTCGCGGGTGTGTCGCGAGAGGGTCGCGAGTGGCCTTTTGGGGCCTCCTGCGGGCCTCCTGGGCGTCTCTTGGGGCGGAAGGCTCGTATTTATTTTCGGTTCGTGTTCCCCTTTTGCGGGCTGTCCTTGGGCCCTTTTGGGCCGTTTTGGGCCCTGCTTGGGGGCCTCTTGGACCGTCTTGGGCCGGGTGGTCTTGGGGGCCTCTAAGGCCGTCTCCGTCTGGGAGCGTCTCCACGCCGAGAAGGCGAGCAATCGCAAATCCTTCAACAACCAAGCACAATCAATGGTGTAGGCCTCTTGAGGCCCTCGTGGGAGGCCTCTTGGAGGCTACTTTGGGCGTCTTGGGAGCCTCTAGGGCCGATCTTGGGCCGCCTTGGGCCGATCTTGGGCGTCTTGGGCCGATCTTTGGGCGTCTCGGGGCCCTCCTCGGCCGTCTTGGAGGCCGCTGGGGCTTTCTTGGCCCGTCTTGGGGCCCTCTTGGGACCGCAAAAGTCGCTCGGGGACACTCGGCAAGGCGCAGGGGAACCGCGCCACGCCCCAGGCGATTTGAGAGCGAGGGGTCCGGGCCCCTTACGGGCTCCGCAGGAGTGAGGATGGAGGCGCAGAGTGCAGGGAGGGGACCTTGGGGCACGCCCACTCCGTGAGGTAGTGTAGGAGGAGGAGGAGGAGGAGGAGGAGGAGGAGGAGGAGGACCTTCAGGACCTGCGGCACGGTGGCGGCTATTTTTAGATGATGAGCATACTGTCATGCCGAGCGTCCTATCAAGTTTCGCACAGTCTCGAACCGTCGAATCCCTGGTCGCTGCAAATCCGTCCTCACGGGGTCGGTGGATCCACCCCTTTGTTGAGCAGCACGGGGGCCCCGCCGGCGGCGCCTCGGGTCCAGCGCAGGTCCACGAGGTCTGCGCGGGCCTTCGAGAGGTCTCCAGAGTAGCTCGTCTGCTCCTCCTCCTCCTCCTCCTCCTCCTCCTCCTCCTCCTCCTCCTCCTCCTCCTCCTCCTCCTCCTCCTCCTCCTCCTCCTCCTCCTCCTCCTTCCTCCTCCTCCTCCTCCTCCTCCTCCTCCTCCTCCTCCTCTCTCCTCCTCCTCCTCCTCCTCCTCCTCCTCCTCCTCCTCCTCCTCCTCCTCCTCCTCCTCCTCCTCCTCCTCCTCCTCCTCCTCCTCCTCAGAGCTCGATGCAGCTCTTCGGAGATCTGGGATCGCAGCAGCTGCGCTGCCGGATCTGGGCTCGGGCGGGCGACGTTGCCTCCCGTGGCCTGGCGTTCTCGCCAGTCGCCTCCCGTTCTCTCCCGTTGATGTCCGCTGCCTCCCGTTCTCTCCCATGGCATCCCGTGACCTTCCATTGCCGTCTCCGTCCCCAGACGTCGGTCTTTACGACCCCGTCTTCTGTTATCCCTGCACCCGACTTCCTTACCCTCATGCCCCTAGCCCCATTGTTCCTGTCCCTAGTCCGATCCCCACATCGTGGCCTCCCAGTCGCGACCCCCCATTGTGGCCCCAATCGTGGCTCCGTAAAGCTGTGTAGGATCTTCTGCGGCAAGGGTGTCGTTAACGCGTATATGATCTTGTTGCATCTTTTTTATTGGTTCGATGTATTTGTGTTTTTTTGTTCCTCTTATTCGGTGTATTATTCTATGTCTGCTTTCCCTCACCCTCGCCCTCCCACATTCTCCCACGCCACGTCCCTCACCCTCCTCTCTCGTCGGCGCCTTCGTCTGCATCCACGTCATCGTCTTCTCGCGAGCCGTTTTGGCTCGGGGCCTGCACGGGTGCGCGGCCAAGGCAGCGCTCCCCGGTCCCTCTCCCCCCCTCCTCCTCGTATGAAGCGTAATCAGGCGACCCCGTGCAGGCACAGAGGCTGCCGAGGGCTGCGGCGGTGGATGGCGCATGCTGACGTCGGGCTGGCAGGGAGGAGGAGGGTTGAGGGGGGGAGAGGGGGGGAGAGGTAGGGAGCAGGAGAGGGAAGATGAGATGAGCAGAAGGAGGAGGAGGAGGAGGAGGAGAAGGAGGAGGAGGAGAGACAGGAGGCGTGGGGAGGCAGGAGGGAGGTGGGTGTCAGAAGCAGGAGGAAGATGAGGAGGATGCGTAGGGAGGAGGATGGAGATTCCATAGGCTTACGCCACATCCGCCGACCCCTCTACAAACTACTGCGCCTCCAGGACTGCATTCCACGACGAAAAGTAGCAAGAATGCGTCAAGTTCAGGGTCGTGTGTGGCACGCTCTGGGATGTCCGTTGGGATCTCGTGGCGAGGATTCTCGCGGGCCTCTTCGAGGCAGTTTCGAAGGGTCTTGGTGGCCGTTTTGGGGCTTCTTTTGGGCCTCTTGGGCTCTTGGGTGCCTCATGGGGGCCTCTTGGGGCCGCTTGGGGGCCTCTTGGGTCCTCCGGCGAGCTTCGTTGGGCGGAGCGCTGGAATTCGCGGCTCGTGGTCCCTCTCTTGGGCCCTTCTTGGGGCCGTCTTGGAGCTCTCTTGGGCCGTCTAGGGCGCCTCTTGGGCCACGTTGGAATTTGTCTTTGGGGCCTCCTGGGAGCCTCGTGGGCCGTCTTAGGGTGGTCCTGGGGGCCTCGTGGACGGGTTTCAACGCCGTGAAGGCTAACAAGTTGGGTATGCTGAAAATGCACGTTTTCCCATGGGAATTTCAAGATGTTGGTTTCTTGGGGGCTTCTTGGGAGGCCTCTTGGAGGCTTCGTGGGGTGTCTTGGCGGCCTCTTGGGCCGTTTTGAGCCCATCTTGGAGCGATCTGTCGGCGACTTTGTGTTCTCGTGGACCGTCTTGGCGGCTTTTTTGGGAGGCGTCAAGCGCTGTCGTGCAGCTCAAGAGCGAGCCCAGGGAGCCCAGAACGCCCCGGATGAGTTCGGTCTGGGGCCGTCCTGGGCGAGGGGGGGTGTCAAATTCCCGGCTTGGGGTCCCGAGGGGGATTACGGGGGGCGGAACAATCTCATACGCCTGGAGACCCACAAGAGGTCGACGGATAATGATGAGTAACAGGAGGAAGAGGAGGAGGAGAAGGAGGGGGAGGAGGTGGAGGTAGGGATGGAGGCAGAGAGGATGCGAAGGAGAGAGGGGAGGAGGACGGACAGGAGACGAGCACGACGGGGGCCAGGGCTCCTGGTTCCAGAGCCGTCTGCACTCAGCCTCGTGCCCTGTGCATTGGTGGCAGGTGGAGGTCGTGGTGGCGGGCGCAGGCGCTTCGAGGAGGAAAGAGTACCCATGCCGCCACCATTCTCTCGCCTTCGCCTCCTGGGGGCCTCCCGGGAGGCTCTCGTCGCCACCGCTGGGTTCGCCACGCAGTTCTGGTCCGAGCGCACCCGCGGAGAGGTCTGCGAAGCAGCGGTTTCGGTTCCGGTCTGTTGCTCTTGGCGGCGGCGGTCCAGCCGCCTGTGGGTGTTTGAGGCGGCGTTGGGCAGCGGTGCGTGGGAGGGGCCCAGTTGGGAGGGGCCTGTAGTCAGCGTGTGCGGCTGGGCTTTCGCTTGGGCGGGCTGGTGAGCTCGCGCACGGGGTGGACTGAACAAGGGAGGTTGTGGGCGGAGGGGCTTGAGGTGAGGGTGGATGTTAGGCCATGGGGTGAGGGTGAGGGTTTGTGAGGGTGGAGGTTGGGGGCAGGTGGAGGCGGTGGAGCTTGGGGAAGGCTGGGTATTGCCTTTGCGGGGCGATCACCCCTTCCCTTCTCTCGGCCTCCTCCTCCTTTTCTCCCCCTCTACTCGATCTCCTCCTCCTCCTCCTCCTCCTCCGTCACCCCTCCCCTCCTCTCCCCGTCCCTCCATCTCTCATCCCACCCCGATGTCGAGTTTCGGTGTTCTGGTCGCGTGGCCCTCCTTACGGTTTGGGAGTGTCCACCGTTTTGGGAGTGCCCCACGTTTTGGGAGTGTCCTGGATGGCTGTGCTTGCCCTTCAGCGTGTGCACGCGTCGCCTCGGAGGTGTGGGATTGGTGCAAGGAGGAGGCAGGAGGGAGGAGGGAGGAACAGGAGGGAGGGAGGAGGAGGAGGAGGAGGAGGAGGAGGAGGAGGAGGAGGAGGAGGAGAGGGAGGAGGGAGAGGAGGGAGGAACAGTTTTTGGTCTGCGGGGCGAGAGCGAACCTCTTCCGATAAAAGCTAGGCGGCCTACGCACAGGAAGGAGGGAGGAACAGGAGGGAGAGAAAAGAGGGATGGAGTGAGATGTTGCTTGGTTGGTTGGTGACCCCTCAGCGAGATGGCATGTTGGGACTGCGGGCTCAGTCCCTTTAGTGGAGAGCTGCGGGGCCCAACCGGCGACCGACAGCAACCCAGGAACGTCAGCCAAGGGATGGATGAGACCACTCTCGGGAAGCAGCCCTGGAAGAGAGGGGGAGGGTGCGAGGACTTGCGTGCCACCGCGCCCAAACCTCCCGCAGTTTCCCAGGTTCCCTCGGGGGAGGTGCCACGCCCAAGGCCAAAAGGCAAATGCTAGATTTGAGTATTCCTGGGGAGGGGGCATCAGCGGCCCTCTGGTAGGGATCCTCGCCCGGTCTCGACTCCATCATACGCCAACGCACGCCGTAGGTACGTGGCTAGCCAGACGGAGGGAGGGAGAGAGGATCCGAGTGGGGGGGGCACGCGCGGCCAGCCCATCCCAAAAGCAATCCCACCCCAGCCACGACAGGCTCCAAGGGCCCACGCCGAGGCCCAAGTCGGGGCCCGACCCCCGTCGCCACACTCCGGAAACAGCTGCAACAGCGCCCCCCGCTCAGAGCGCTGGGGAGGAGGCGCTGGGTGCGGGGAGGGGGACCCAGCGCCGACCCAAGAAACTTCATGCAGACCTCCAACAGACCTCCAAGAGGGAAACGACGAGGAGAGGGAGGAAGGAGGGAGGGAGGGAGGCAGGAGCGATCCAACCTCCGCTCCACCAGGGCCCACCCCGAAAAAAAAAGGCCTGGAGCGCACAACGGCGGGCCTGGAGGCACACCCCCGACATCCCTGGCAGCCAGCCGCGCCCCGCGGCCACCGAGGCGGGCCCAGCGGGCCTCCCGGGGCCTCCCGGGCAGTTTTCGCACTGCCAAACAACGGCCCGCTCGGTGCCTCGAACACTGCTCGGGGGGCCCCAGCAGGGACAGGCCGCGCCCGGCGGCCAGGCCCAGCAGCCCCCCAGGCAGGTTTTCCGGTTCCACACAGAAGTCTGGCGACCAGGGGCCCCCGATCCGGCGGCGGAGCTCGGGGGCAAAACCCGGCGGACCGCCCTCGCGGTTCGGCGGGGAAACGCGACGCCGCAGCGACGACGAAAACGCCGACGACGACGACGACGACGACAACGACGACGACGACGACAACAACGACAGCGGGAGCGGCGGCGGCGCCAACGCCGACGACCGCGGCGGCGGCGGCGGCGCGGACAGCCACAGCAACGGCGACGGAGACAACACAGCGGCAACAGCAACGACGGCGACGGCGCCGCAGGCGCCGAAGGCGGCGGCACGCACCCACCCCAGCCCACCCCACCCCACCGAGGACCAGAAGGGAGGAGGCAGGAAGGGGGGGAGGGGCAGGAGGGAGGGAGGGAGGAGGATGGGGGAGGAGGGAGAGAGGGAGAGGAGGGAGGAGCAGGAAGGAGAGGAAAGAGGGAGGGAGGGAGAGGCAGGAGGGAGGGAGGGAGGGGCAGGAGGGAGAGGGCGGCTGAGGAATTGTTCGTCGGGCTACCACGGGGCGCCCAGCGTGCAGCCTCGCGGCCAGGGTGCAGCGACATCCGCCCGCGGGGGCCGCCCGACCTCCCCACGGCCCGCCGAGGGGGGCGGGGCATCCTCCCGCCAGGGTCCATCTCGATCCGATCGATCCGACTCGATGTCGGTCCGATCCGATGCGGCTCCGATCTGACCGATCGCAGCAGCTCCCCGAGGGTTTCGCCGTCCAACTGTTGCCAGCCTGCCGCGTCGCATTCCGACAGCCGGATCCTGCCCGGTGCGTTTGACGGCAGGGTTCTCATGCTGCTGCTGCTGCTCCACCGGGTTCGCGCCGCCCACGGTGCCTGCGGCCGTCAGCGCGTCAGCGCGACGCTCACCCGCCGAGTTTCGGCGGCCGGTCCGCCTCTTGCGTTCTTCCTCCGCGGCCGCCCTCCTCTCCGCCTGCTCCCGCGCCTCGTGCCCGGCGTGCCCTGCCGGAAGCGGCGCCCGCGCCTGCGACCCCTGGCCGTTTGCCGGTGCAGAAGAGTGTTGCCCGGAGCCTGCGTGGCACCGTCGCGCCTCTCGGCGCGGCGGATTCGATGCGGTTCCGACGCGTGTGTGGCGCTGTTGTGCATCTTGGCGCGGCGGAGTCGGTTCGGTTCCGATGCTCCGACGGTCAGACGTTGCCCGATGCGTGCGTGGCGTTGTTGTGCATCTTGGCGCGGCGGATTCGACTCGGTTTCCTAAATCCGACGATCAGATGTTGTCCAGTGCGTTCACGGCGCCGTTGTGTATCTTGGCGCTGCGGATTCAATTCCGACTCCGATAATCAGACGGTCAGATGATGGTTGATGCGTCCACGGCGCCGGTGTGCATCTTGTTGCAGCAGATTCGATTCGGTTCCGATTCGGTGCAGGTGGTGCCGAGTCGAGTGCACGTTTTGATCTTATCCGATTTGCCGATTATTATCTGCTCGCCACTGCCGTGTGGACCGCACTGGCCCCCTGTCTCCCCCCCCCGCCAACAGAGGTGGCATGCCGCAGCCAGGTGTCTGGGCTTTCCCGCGACCCGTGCATCCGAGAGCACGCTGGACCCGGCCTGTGCCTCGTCCCTTACGACCGCGTGTGCTCACCCAGCCTCCGTGACTCATCGCCTCCAGCTGCATCAGCCGTTGCACCTGTACCGCTCGATGTGGTGTCTCGTCAGGCCGCAGACGCGAAGAATGCGTGCCTGGCCCCCGCGAAGCGGAGGTGGCGCCATCGATCGGGCCTGGCCAAAGAGGCCACGGTCTCTTGCGGGATCGCCTGGCCGTTCGGGCAGCACCGTGTGGCGGCCTCACACGCGCTCGTTGCCAGCCCTCTTGCTCCGCACGGTCGCGGGGCAGTTTCGTGTATGCCCGCCGTGGCCCCCTCGTCCCCCCGCCACGACCTGCGGGGTGGTCCCCGACGAGCGTTCCGATTGCTGCGGCATCATTGGTGATATTTATCATCAGCGGTCCGTCGTACCGCCCACATTCACAGTTGGATCCCATGCTTTGTCGCGGTTGTCATCTCATGAGTCCTGTCCTGCGGCTCCGCCTGGGTCGAGACTCACATCCCGACCGTCGCGTGGACCCCGCCCAGCGTTCGGTCCTTGCCGTCTCGTACCATTCTTGACTGAGCACCTCGTCTGCCGCGTCTGGCGACGACGGAGGCCTCTGAATGCCGAGGAAATCCGCCCGCACCTCCGTCGCGATGGTACAGCGATCGACCAGCTTCGCCTCGATGCCAACCCCATACTCCTGCTCGCTACGTTTTGCGAGCTGGAAACCACCCCACACATCGGACCGACTCCATGAGGAGCACATTTCTGTTCCGGCGGCAATGGTGCCGAGTGCCGCGAGGAGGAGGCCGGAGATTGGAGGTCGAGGGCGGGGCGTGGATGTGCATGTGGAGTGGCGAGGGGGAATCCATGATCATGCATCCTCATTCGTCTTCTCTTCCTTCTCTGCCTCCACCCATGTCTCCTTTACCCATATCTCCTCCACCAGTGTCTTCTTTTCCTCCCCTTCCTCTACCCATGTCTCCTCCACCGATCCTGCTCCTTCGCAGTCGAGGACAGCACGGAGGCAATCTCCAGGGTCTTACGGGAAGGCAGGGAGCTGGAAGGGCAATGGATGCAGAAGGTGTTCAGGGTATCGAAAGAAAGGGAGAGAGAGAGGAATATGATGCGGAGGAAGAGATGGCAGGCAGGAAAAGGAGCAGCAGGTCGTGCTTGTGGCGGCGCCCACCCCCCTTCCTTGCCAGCCGACAGGGCGCTCGGGCACCATGGCGCGGAGCGACGGCCAGGTCTAGCCGTCCCTTCGCTCCCCACATCCGATCACTCGATACATTCGCTCCTCCCTCCCGTGCTCCTCGTTTCGGCGGTGAGCGAGGGGGGGAAGCGAGAAGGAGCGGGCCTTCTCAGAAGGCGCGGAAGTCCCCCAGCCTTCTGAGATGTTGTCGGAGCCTTCCCCGAGGACACAGAGCACTTCCCAGAAGGCGCGAGGGCTTCTGAGCAGCCCCGCCGCCGTTTGGAAAAGGCCTTCTCCCTCTCGCTTCCCCCCCTCGCTCGCCGCTGATCCTTCGCTCTGACGCTTGTGCTTGCGATGTGCTGCTTGTCGTCGGGTCCCCCGCCGCTGCCTCCGCGGCCTCCGTCTACGCCCGCCGTCGCCGCTGCTCCTCCTCGGCCTCCTCCCCTCCGCGGCCTGGCGGAACAGCAGGTGCCCCGTGCGCAGCTCTCTCTCTCTCTCTCTCACTCGCTCTCTGTCTCTCTCTTCCTAGCCCTCCAATCTCGCTTTCTCTCTCCTTCTCCCTCTGTATCTCTATTTCTCCATCTCTCTCTCTCTCTCTTTCTCTCTCTTTCCTGCTCCCCCTGCTCCTCTCCTCTCCCCCCTTCCCCCCCGCCGCGTCCTCGTCCCCCCTCCATTCGCTCTTCCAGGCCATTTTGGGATAACCGTGGGCAGCATTGGAACGGCATTGCTATGTAGAAGTTGTGTTTAAGCAATCGGAGGGCCTCTGCGGAGCAAACCAGCCGACAGACCAAACGAGCTTCAACACACGGTGGTTGTCATGTTTCGTTTGTGCTCCGAGCGCTATCTTGAAAGCCACTTTGGAGACGTCGGCGAGTCGCTGCTGGGAGGCTCCGGGAGGCCCCGGGTGGCGGGAAGCCTGGGATGAGGATACGTCGCTCCAGATCGTGCGGGCAGGCTCTCGGAGCGATCCGGAGCGCTCTGGAGTGGCATCGGCGCCCAGTACATGTTCCACATCCCCGAGTTCTCAGAGATGCCCAAGTCAGCCTCATCCGCATGTAGTCTCATCCTGCTTTCGTCGAGCCCCTTCATGCGCTGGGGGGTCCAGGGAGGCCCAGGACATTCGTCCATCATCATCATCATCATCATCATCATCATCATCATCATCATCATCATCATCATCATCATCATCATCATTATCATTATCATTATCATTATCATTATCAGCAGCAGCATCATCAGCATTAGCATCAGCATCAGCAGCAGCATCATTATCTTCATCACCATCATCACCACCGTCATCATCAACAGCATAATCAGCCTCATCATCAGCATCATCATCAGTAGCATCAGCATGATCATCATCATCACCATATTCAGCATTAGCATCATCACCACCACAACCATCATACTAATGATCAGCATCGTCAGCATCAGCATTAGCATTTTCGTCATCGTCATCATCGTCGTCGTACTCATCATCATCATCATCATCATCATCATCAGCATCATCATCATCCTTATCGTCATCATCAGCATCATCATCTTCATCATGATGATCATCATCATCACCACCACAACCATCATCACCGTCATCACCATCACAATCGTCTTCATCATCAGCATCGCCACCGTCATCATCATCATCATCCTCATCATCATCATCAGCATCATCATCATCATCATCATCATCATCATCGTCATAATCATCAGCATCATCCGCATCATCACCATCATCATCACCAGCAGCAGCAACAGCTGCCCCCTCTCTACATTTGTATATGATGTTCATGTTTGTGCTTAGTTCTACACGCATGCGCACGTGCGTGTATACCATAGCCCCCAAAGTGTTGGTTACGAGCGAGGGGTGGAGGGGGTCGTCGGCATCTCGCGGGGCTCGACAGCAAATGTGAAGAAGCCCGCCGTAGGCGCCGACTTCTTTGTCAAACAGTGTGGGTGGGCCTATGCTGGGTCGCGATCGGGTCGGCGGCAGGTATTTGGCGGGCGGGTCGTGGCGTAGGACGACGACCAACAACCTGAACCGATATCCGCACCTCGGAGCTGCATTGCAGCCACACCCAGGGACGGTGTATGACCTTTCGGCCCCCTCATTCTGGCATGTGTAATCAGACATGTCGGAGGTTGGGGGGTGAGATCGCAGTGGAACGGAGACCCCCAGCCGGGAAATCGTTTCGTTTCATTCGTGTCGCACGTGCGGGCGAGGCGAAGCTGCGTGGGCGCGCGAGAGGAATGAACCCGCCGTTGCTAGGGCGAAGTCCAGGCAAATGATTCTCCCCCTCCCACCCGTCTGGCGGTGTCTCGCGGTGTCCCGTGGTGTCCCGTGGTGTCCCGTGGTGTCCGCCGTTGCTAGGGTGACGTCCAGACGAATGATTCTCCCCTTCCCGCCCTTCTGGCGGTGGCTCGCGGTGTCCCGCGGTGTCCCGTGGTGTCCCGCGGTGTCCCGTGGTGTCCCGTGGTGTTCCATGGTGTCCCGCCGTTGGTAGGGCGAAGTCAAGACAAATGATTCTCCCCCTCCCGCCCGTCCAGAGGTGGCTCGCGGTGTCCCGCGATGTCCCGTGATGTCCCGCGGTGTCCCATGGTGTCCCGTGGTGTCCCGTTGAGTGAGATCAATAGTGAGATAGGTATTGAGGTCGATCTGTTGCCCCGAGGTGTCCCGTGGTGTCCCAAAAAGTGAGATCGATAGTGAGATCGACAGGCGTCCCGTGATGTTCCGTGGTTTCCCGTTCAGTGAGATCGACAGTGAGATCGATAGTGAGATCGATGGTGAGATCGATGTGGTGTCCCGTGGTGTCCTATGGTGTCCAGTTGAGTTAGATCGATCGTGAGATCGATAGTGAGACCGACAGTGAGATCGAGAGGTTTCCCGCGGTGTCCCGTGGTGTCCCGCGGTGTCCCGTGGTGTCCCGTGGTGGCCCGTGGTGTCCCATGGTGTCCCGTTGAGTGAGATCGATAGTGAGATCGACAAGTGTCCCGCGGTGTCCCGTGGTGTCCAGTGGTGTCCGGTTGAGTGAGATCGATTGTGAGATCGATTGAGTCAGATGTTGGTTCCCACCCTTTCCCCCCCCTCAACCTCCTTATCACCCGAAGGGTGGTCGTATAGGTATATTAACATAGATGCACTATTGCACAAGCTCCTGTAGCCATCTAAACAAGCATAGAGAGAGATATTGCGCACTCATCACGCCTTCCCACGTTATGGGGAACATATACGTCAGACCTCGTGATGAGCACGTTGCAGGAAGTAGGAGCACATCAAACTTGCACGGTATCCTATGTTAAGTGGCCCCTCACATGCACATGTTACTTGACAGTCGGCCCGACTAGCGCCCGCCTGGTCCCTCAAGATGCCTCGTTGACGAATTCTCGCATCTGTATCGTCGTTGCTGATTAGGCGTCCCGGGGAGGAGTTGCGGATCGACAGCATCTCGGATTTGGTATAGTTTCAGGTATGCACGAACCGTCATGCCCAGTGCATTATTTATTTGGCTACGCGTTCGGCGATTTTTAGTGTTTCCCAGACTTGGTGTTCGGTTCGTCTTTACGTTGCTTCCTCCGCGAAAGGGTGAGTATCTCCTGTTGCACCTGGCCCTCCGATTGTGCCAGCCCTTTCTCCCAGACTTGGGCGACGCGTTGCATGTATCACTGTTGCATGCTGGCCGTTTCAGTGTCTGGGATCCCATGTTTTTTCCGCAAGAGCGAGTGGTGAGTTCCGCGTTCCACGGACGGGCACCATCAAAAGAGAGGAGTTTTCTCTGCAGTTCTTCTTGCGAGCCCGCCCCCCCCGCCCCAAGTCAGAGTTTTCGACCATCTCCATTTTGCGAGGGGTGAGCTCTTTGAGGAGGGTGCGCGGGTGTCGAGCCCTGTGGTTCAGTCTTCGCTCAGGCCTCTTGTGCCTATCCTGGCCTGTGCTCACGTAGGCGCTGGACCTGCATGCCGGAATGACCCTGCGTCGTCCATGCGCCAGCGTTCTTCGGGTCCGGATCTGCGTGCTCGCCCTCTGCGGTTCGAGGCTCCCCCCCCGTGCTCTGGAGCTGCCGCGGTACAAGTGCTCCGCTGCCCTGCCCCATGCCGCCCACCCTGGCGCAGGCCTTCGGGCCGGTGCCGCCGACCCTGGGGGCGGGACCTCCCCCGGGACCCCGGCTGGCGGCCCCCCCTCGGGAGCCTTGGGGGTCAATGCAAACGGGGGTCAGCCAGAGCGCCGGATCTTGCAGGATCTTGCAGGGCCAGGGTCGCGCTGACCCGGGTCTGGGTGCAGGATCCCGCAAGAGCCTTGGCATCGACCCGGGTTTGGGTGCAGGACCTTGTAGGATGTTGCAGGAGCTTGCAAGGCCTGACTGACCCGGGTCTGGATTGATTCGGGTCAGCAGATCCCCGACCCCCCCCCTCGGGGGTGGACAGACCTCCTACCCTGTCACGTCGATTAGCGACTTGGCCGTTTTCGGTTCGCGAGAGGGCGTCACGGCCGTCATTTTTGTGGGTCCAGGTCCGTCGGTTTCGGTCCCAGGCCGTATTCATCACACGGCAACTTGTTGCGCGTGTCGCAAAACAGGGTCCGTGTCAGGCCTGGGGTCATGTAGTGAAGTGAGGGGTTGAATGGCTGCAGTAGCATGGGGATGAGAGTGAGTAGAATGTTGAGCACGCGAGCCTTCGGGTCAAGGTCTGGAGGTTTACTAAAGGGAGGTTTGTCCATCGCCGACCCCCGGGACCCGCCAGGAGCCCGGGAGGGGGCGGTATTAGGACCGGGGCCCCGCCCCGGGGATCAAGGGAAGGGGATCGAGTCAACGACAGCGTGCCTCGTCCTTGTTCCTCAAGTTCCTGGACACTGACGACGGCGACGACACGTCTCTCACACGCCGAAGGGTCGGCGGATGTTCCAGAGCGTGCAATTCGGTCCCGCAGTCTGCCTCACGACGCGCTGCCGCTGCTCTGCGCCGCGCGCGTGCTATCGGGCTTCTCCTGATCTTGCTCGTGTTTTTTCCATCCTATCTTACTTTTTTCGCCTCCCTTCTTTTTTCCTGCTCCGTCTTCCATTGCTTTCTCCTCCCGCCTCTTGACGCACCGATGGCAGGTCTGCATAGTGCTGGCCGCTGGCTTTAGCAATGTGGAGCGGGAGCTGGAGCAGGCCCTGCCTTGGATCCCTCTCCGCCCGGCTTTCCCTGCCAACTGGCCGGTCCCCTCCCCCCCGCTTGGTTCTCTTCTTCCTCCTCCTCCTCCTCCTCCTCCTCCTCCTCCTCCTCCTCCTCCCTCAAGTAACATTGGGGCTCGAGCCATTTTGGAGAGCTCAGATGCCTCTGTGCCTTCCCGCGGCACTTAAGGGACCGCGATCGAACGCCTAGTCAGTTTTGGATCGTGCGATCGCCGACGAAAACCGAGGATTTCAGCAATGGCAGCGGTTATGCGACACTGCACCCAATGCGCAGGGTGCAAACGGGGCGAGTGCAACGATATACCCCAGCGTTCTGATTGCGCTTGTAAGCACTGCGGGCAGCAGGTGGAGCTCTGCAAGGGCAAGAGATCTAGCTTGCAGAACGGGAGGAAAAGAGAAATAACCATGTGGGGTTCGACGGGACCGAGGACATAGCGGGCACCTTGCTGCAACCCAATGGTATCCTTCGCTCCCGCTCGCCTGGTCATGGCAGCGCCCTCCCCACAGCGGTCACCAAGCTCCTCCAGTTCGCGGTGGAGGCCAGCGACGATGCCAATCTGAAGAAGAACTTGCAACAGCAGGTCCAGCAGCTCGAGAAGGACAGGGTTGTTGGGTCCACCGATTCCCGTGGAAGCGTTGCTGCGCGCCGACAGCTAGCTCCGAGATGCCAACCACCGCCACGGGCAGTTTGCGGCGAATGTGGTGCGGTTACGGAGCCAGTTGGCGCTTGCCGAACAGAAAGAGGCCCAGGCGGCAGTGGAGGTGGCGCGCGCGCAAGCAGCGCGGCGCGCCGCTACCCAGGCCCCTGCCCATGCCGAGGGCGTCGGGGGCAAAGGTGGCAAGGGCCAGGAAGGCGCTGGGGGAACGCAGCCCATTTTCCAGTGCACCTAGGACGCGAAGTTTTTCGAGAGCATCGGCGCTCTCGAATTGGAAGACACCTAGAAGGAGACCCTCCGCACGCTCAAGGCCAACCTGGACCAAACGGCGGGAGCTGTGCATGCAAAGAAATCCTAGGTCCGCTCGTGGCTCGGCCAACTGGCAACGATGCGGACCGAGCTGGAGAGCTGGAGACGCGCATGGCCAAGGAACGCCGCGGCCCCGACGGGGAGGCCGCCCCAGGAGATGGCCATGAGCACGCAGGGACCGCCGCCCCCGCAACGAATAGTGCTGACCCCGTCGGCGCAGCGGCGGCGGCAGCGGCAGCGGCGGCAGCCGAGGAGGAGGCAGCGATCGAGGCGGATGCCAAGAAGGTGTCCGGGACGAAGAAGGCGGCCGCGGCGCAGGCGGCCAAGGGCACGGGCCACCAGGAGCGACAGGCAGCGGCAGCGCAGGGGGACCGGCGCGGGGATTCCCCGTCCTGCGTTGCCTAGGGGCCCGCCTCCGAGGAACCAGTTTGTTTGAGCACTACATCGCGACGCCGTGATCGGAGCATCACATGGATGGGGGATGCGGCGCGGTCGTGGCTCCCTGCGGAGAGGCAGTTGAAGGGCTGCGACAGTCTCGCGCCAGCGGAGACTCGCATCCATACTGAGTCCTCGCTGCGCCCCTGCGACGAGAAGGCGCGAGGAGCAGGGCCGCGCTTTCTTGCCGGTTCAGCTCGACCGACCTCGCGGCAGGCTTCGGCGCGGCATTCGGGGCGCGCCAGCGAGGGAGCGGAGCGGTTGCTCTCCAGAGGTCATCTTCAGACACACTGTCTCGGAGCCGCCCAGCCCACCCGCAGCGAGCTGGCTGCTCCTGGTCGTGCCAAGATGTGCCGACCACCTCTCGGCCGTTAAGTTTCGCGCCCTGTTTTATGCAACTGCCGCGAGCAACCCCGGCGCGCGACCCCCGCCAAAGATGAGGGAGAGGAAGGTGCTTCTCCGTCTGCGTGAGCCGGGGCGCCACGCACTGTAGTTACATAAATGAATTGGAAGGAGTGGCCCGACGAGGAAGGCCCATGGGCCCTGGAGAATTGCTGCCCGGGCTCTTCGTTGCCCCAGGCCCTCCCCTCTGCGCGCGGCCTCCACTGGAGCGCCGCCGCGGTCGATTTAGCCTCTTCTGCGCGCCCAGGGGGTCCGCCGTGGCTGGGGGCTTCAGGGCGACCTCGCCAAAGTTGCTTCGCCGTCGGCGCCTGAGGCCGAATCTCGGTCTGGCCCCGCCTTCGTCGGCGACGCGAATGGCCATCCCGAGCCGCTGGCCTTGGGTCCCAAGGGGCCCTCTGCAATGAGGGCGTCGGAGGGCGGTGCCCCCCAGAGCAATGGGCCGACTCGCGATTTCAGCAGAGGTGTGCGGCGAGCATCGGAGGGTTGAGGGTCTCGTGCCCGGTGGATTCTCGCTCCAGCCCCTTGCTCTCGCTTGCCATCCGGGGCCAGGATTGTCGCCGATGCCGTCGAGGTTTCGAGGAGATGCAGGGCCGGGCCCGTGAGTGACCAGATTGGGGCGCACTGTGCACAAGTATACATTCTGCCGAACGCCACCGCTCTGCGCCGGCCCAGCGGCAGGGGCCGCGCAGCGGGGGCGGCATCTGCGCGAGCGCCATCGCCACCTGGATGATCGACCAGAGGGGCCCGCGAAGGCGCCGATTGCCAGCGAGGTTCCACCGCGGCACGAGTGGTTCAACATCGCGAGGACAGCTGGCGCGCGAGCTTCCCGCGCTGCAGATTTTTGAGCGCGCATCTCGGAAAGTCTTGCATCGGGCCCAACACGGAGCAGGTCGGGAATCAATTTTGGGCACCAAGGAGTTGTTCGCTCGAGCGGGGCCGCTTGGGATGACGCACGGGCCGCTGCGCGGTCGCGCGCATGCCGGCCTCGGCCTAGCGCGCGCAGGCGCTCCTGCGCATCGCGCGCGCGGCGGCGAAGCGGGCTGCAAGTTCGACTTGATCGCGCGATCGATGATCGCGCGCGTCCCAAACGATAACCTATCGACACCAAACAGATTTGGAATGGCCCCGCGATTCTCCCAAACTGCGAATTTACACGCTCCACGTCCCCAGCGTGTGAATTCGCATGTTCTTGCTGCCCAGAGTGTGAATTCACATTCTGGCCCCGTCGCACATATTCGCACGCAATTCCCAAATGTGAATTTACATTTTCTTTCTCCAAACTTGGTCGGAAGCACTGCTTCGCCAATGCTGGAACTTTGCCGGGCACGTCGCCAACCTGCCTGCCGACGGATGGCCGTCGCGCGTTCTTGCGCGGTCACCCGCCGGAAACAGGTTCCAAGGGAGACCGCGGAAGACGCGTGAATCTGATGCCCAGTGTCTGCGACAAGCATATGGGATCGGCGACTGGAGCGCAGCAGCCAAAGACCCACATTCTAGGAATTGCATGACAAGACATTTTCTTCACCACATGAGCGTCTGCCAGTTATCACCCGTCTGTGCCCTAAGCGGCCGCCCCTTCGCAGGCGCGCAGGCTTGATTTTGACCTTGGCCTTTTTCCAACATGTGAATTCACGTTGTCCTGTTTCCCAACATGTGGGTTCACATGTGCTTTTCCCCACAATGTGAATTCGCATGTTGCTTTGGACCTGAATACTCCCACAACTGAGGCGAAGTGTTCCGCGCGCCAGACTGGCTGGGCAGATTTTGGCACTTTTCCTCGCCGTTTTCGTTTATGCTGACCTTCTCTTCTTGCGCGCTCAGCGCGCGTTGCCTTCGTCGCCGCCCTCCAGCCCCCCGCCCCCATGCTTCGCCCGCCTTCAAGTCTCGCGCGCGGGCGCAGGCGGGGAGCTTCAATTGGTTCCCCCGCCGAACACAGCAATCGAAGACGCGTCGCCCATGCGCGGCCCATGGAGAGAGCATCGCCGGCGCCCTGCGCCCGACCCCCACATTTCATTCTCCAATATTCCATTCGCGGCGCGGCAGTCGACGAACCCCTGCCGATGGCTTCAGCGGCTAATATTTGGCAAACATGGCCAAACATAAGGCCAAGGCGAGCCTTTGCGTGGACTGGGTGCCACCGATTCACGTCGAAAGATCGCACTACGCACGGGATAACGACGAGAGACGCACTCACTGCTCTAGTTCCAATGTAATGATGGGGAGGATGCGGAGTGCGGTGCGCGAGTCGCTCGTTCGCGCACGGTCGTCGGATGTTGAAGGGGGCGACATTGGGATGTCGCGATTCGCGGCATTCCAAGCCTGCGCGAAGCATTTTTCCGTAGCGCGTTGAAAATGGGCCTCATCATTGGAATATACCATGCGCCTAATGAACATTCAATTTCGTTTTCTCAGCTCATGTCCTTCATTTGGAATTGCCGATGCGCGCGGCGATGCGGGCGTCGGGGCGGCCAGGGGCTTGGCCTCGGTTGTTTCAGCCCACGCTGAGCATAGTTGAGACGGGCGCCGCCACGGAACGCGATTCGGCCGATGCCCTCTCCGAGGTCGCGGCGGCGCGCGCCGGGGCCCCGCTGGCGACCCCCCTCCACCGCCCCCGGGGCCCGAAGGACAGTGGAACGGCACGGGCGCCCCCCCCTCCATTGCCCCCCCCCGAGAGGGAATTAGGGAGCAAAGGGCGACGTTTTTTCCCGGAAAGGGCCTGGGCCCAGGGTTCTCTTTTAGTGGGTAAACCTGTCCCCCGGTGCCAACTTGAAGGAGGCCGGCGAATTTTTTCCCTGATAAATAACGAGGTCGAAGGAGGCCGGCGAATTAAAATTTGAGGATGTCTCGAGCGAAACGCTTGTTTTTGAAATCCCGATCGATAAATCACAGGGTGCGGGCCACTTTTTCGTGTGTTGAGGATGTCTCGAGCGAAACGCTTGCTCCGCAGAGTTTGCCGAGGATGTCTCGAGCGAAACGCTTGTTTTGCAGAGCCGACCGCGACGCGGAAAAGCGCCCCGCGCGAAGGAATTTCGATGATGTCTCGACTAATTCGTTTGTTTTTGTACGATTTCCTGGAATTTTGGCAGGATGTCTCGAGCGAAATGCACGACCCCACCCTAGCACGACCATACCCCAGCACGACCACACCCCAGCACGACCAGACCCCAGCACGACCCCACCCCAGCACGACCCCACCCCAGCACGACCATACCCCAGCACGACCACACCCCAGCACGACCCGACCCCAGCACGACCCTACCCCAGCAAGACCACACCCCAGCACGACCACACCCCAGCACGACCTCACCACAGCACGACCACACCCCAGCACGACCACGCCCCAGCACGACCACGCCCCAGCACGACCACGCCCCAGCACGACCACCCCCCAGCACGACCACCCCCCCAGCACGACCACCCCCGAGCACGACCACCCCCCAGCACGACCACACCCCAGCACGACCACTCCCCAGCACGACCACACCCCAGCACGACCACACCCCAGCACGACCACACCCCAGCACGACCAGCCCCAGCACGACCACACCCCAGCACGACCCGATCGATAAATCACAGGGTGCGGAGCACCCCAGCACGAACCCACCCCAGCACGACCCCACCCCAGCACGACCCCACCCCAGCACGACCACGCCCCAGCATGACCACACCCCAGCACGACCACACCCCAGCACGACCACTCCCCAGCACGACCCCACCCCAGCACGACCCCACCCTAGCACGACCACACCCCAGCACGACCACACCCCAGCACGACCCCACCCCAGCACGATCACACCCCAGCACGACCCCACCCCAGCAAGACCACACCCCAGCACGACCGCACCCCAGCACGACCTTACCACAGCACGACCACACCCCAGCACGACCACGCCCCAGCACGACCACGCCCCAGCACGACCACGCCCCAGCACGACCACGCCCCAGCACGACCACGCCCCAGCACGACCACCCCCCAGCACGACCACCCCCCCAGCACGACCACCCCCCAGCACGACCACCCCCCAGCACGACCACACCCCAGCACGACCACTCCCCAGCACGACCACACCGCCTTGGTTGAGTGGTTGCCTGTCGTCGTGGAATGTTTCGTGGGGTGTCTCGTGGAATGTTTCGCGGGGTGTCTCGTGAAATGTTTCGTGAGGTGTCTCGTGGAATGTTTCGTGAGGTGTCTCGTGGGCTGTTTCGTGAGGTGTCTCGTGGGATGTTTCGTGAGGTGTTGCCCAGTTGGGTATCATGAAAACGTGTCCATGCTCCACATGTCTATATCCCTTTCCGGGTTCGTGGGTCCATCATGTTTTCTGTGTTCCTCCCTTCCCTGAGGACTGATTTCGACGGCGTCCTTCGACTCTCGGCGGCCAGCCCGGGGGGCAAGCGAGAAGGAAAAGGCCTTCGAAGAAGGTTTGGAAGCCCCCCGGCATTCTGAGAAGTTTTCCAAGCCTTCCCTGAAGACGCAAAAAGTGTTTCGGAAGGCGCGGGTTTTTTTGAGAAGTCCCGCCACCCCCCGACAAGGCCTTTCCCTTTTCGCCCCCCCCCTCTCTCGCCGCCGAGTTTTGGCGCTGGCCTCGCCGAAAGAAGCGCGCGCGTGCGAGCGATGCCGAGCGCCCAGCCCGCGCCCGCGCTTGCGCCTCCTCACGCCTCGCGAGGCGCGGCGCAGCGGCGACGGGGCGAGGGCGTCGCGAGGGCTTCCTCGCAGGCCTCCGAGCGCCTCGCGAGGGCCCCCCGCTCGCCGCTGGCGCTCATGGCCCCAGGGTTCAGTCGGGCATGTCACTCTACAGTGGGAATATTCAAGAATAGTCAAAAACTGATCTGGGAACGATTTTATTTTGCTGACTATTTAGGATTATGGTTAGATTAGTTTTATTTGATCGCTTCGATCACTCTGCCGGCCCGCGTAGCCTCATCTCTGCCGTTTACCCAAAGGATCGTTGTCAATGCGGCGCTGCTGGGGTCTTTTGGTAGTCGTTTCGGGGGTCTCTTGGAGGCAGTTTTGACGCCTCTTGTGGGCTCTTGGGGGCCGTTTGGGGGCCCTGGGGGGGTATTTGTTTGCATGTGGGGTTTTTGGGGGGCCACCTGGGGAGTTTCTTGTAGGTTTGTTGGTGGCCTCGGAGTGGTATTTTTAGGGCGGAGGAGGAGGGGGGGGAGGGGAAGAGGGAGGAGGAGTCTCTGGATGGCGTGTCGTGGCACGATTGGAGTCGATGAAGGTCATCGTCAAGAAGCTTTTGTGGGAGGCTTCGTGGGGCTGCGTGGTTGTGTGAGTCTGAGGCTTCTCGGATGGCTGATGGGGTCTCGTGGGAGGCTTCTCGGGAGCGTCTGGAGCTCAATTGTTAGGCCTCTTGGGGGCATTTTGGGGCCTCTTGGGGCTTGAGTTGGGCTGCAGGCTCGGATTTTCGCATCGCGTTCCCCCTGTTGGGCCGGCCGTCTTGGGGGGTTCCTTGGGCCGTTTTGGGCGCCTCCTGGTCCCCTCTTGGGGCCGTCTTGGGCTGTCCTGGGCGCCTCCTGGGCCGTCTTGGGGCCCTCTTCGGCCGTGTTCGGCCCATCTTGGTGGCCTGTTGGGCCGTCTTGGGGCAGTCTTTGGGGTATCTTGGGCAGTATTACTGGACGTTCTGAACCCCCAAGAGTCGCAAAAGCGAAAAATGCTCGCTTGCGTAAGGAAATGGGACGATTTTTCCCGGAAAGGGCAAAGGCCCAGGGGTCTCTTTTAGTTGGTTTCCCCCCGGTTTTGACGGCTGTAGGGCCGGCGAATTTCTTTTGTGATAAATAACGAGGTCGCTCAGGGCCGGCGAATTAAAAATTGAGGATGTCTCGAGCGAAACGCTTGTTTTTCAGAATTTGTTGAGGATGTCTCAAGCGAAACGCTTATTTTGTGTTATAGATTGTCCTCTCCTGGGGACCTGAATTCTGAGGATCTCTCAAGTGGATTGCATGTTTTCACTTGCCCAAGTCTTGAGAATGTCTCGAGCGAGACGCTTGGTTTCACGCCTCCAAGTGGCCCAGACAGATGTCTAGCATGAGGATTTGTTGAGGATGTCTCGAACCAGATGCTTATTTTCACGTGTCCAGGTCGCCCAGGCGGATGTCTAGCATGAGCATTTGTTGAGGATGTCTCTCGAGCGAGACGCTTGTTTGCACGTGTCCAGGTTGCCCAGGCGGATGTCTAGCATGAGGATGTGCTGACAACGTCTTGAGCGAAACGCGTGTTTTCACGTATCCAGGTCGCCCAGGCACAGCACAGCCCTCGTCACGGTACATCAATATCGAAACCCTTAGCATTGCAGCATGGCATGTTGCCTGGGACGTTCCGCGGAGCGTCCCGTGGCGAGTCCCCTTGGCACGTCGCGCGGTGCACGTCCATTGGCACGTTCCGTAGCGCGTCCCCTTGGCACGTCCCGCGGTGCGTGCCCATGGCACGTCCACTGGCACGTCGCCTGGCGCGTCCCTTGGGACGTTCCGCGGCGCGTCCTCTTGGCATGTTCCCTCTGTCGATTAGTTCTGGGGCAGCTACCATCTGCTCAGGCAGCTCGAGCTTACGATCTAGATCAGTTCGGTGAGGACTCGGATGCCAGGGAGGACTCGATCCACAACGCTATATATAGATCACAATCGCGGCATGGCACATCGCAGTTCAGCACGGCCCAGCACAGCACAGCCGTCGGCACGGTACATCAAGATCGATACACTCAACTATGCACCTTGGCACATTCCTTGGCGCGTTCCGTGGCGAGTCCACCTGGCACGTCGCGCGGCGCGTCCCCTGGCACGTCCCTCGGCACGTCCATTGGCACGTTCCGTAGCGCGTCCCCTTGGCACGTTCCGCGGTGCGTCCCCATGGCACGTCCACTGGCACGTCGCCTGGCGCGTCCCTTGGGACGTTCCGCGGCGCGTCCTCCTGGCATGTTCCCTCTGTCGATTAGTTCTGGGGCAGCTACCATCTGCTCAGGCAGCTCGAGCTTACGCTCCAGATCAGTTCGGTGAGGACTCGGATGCCAGGGAGGACTCGATCCACAACGCTATATAGAGCACAATCGCGGCATGGCACATCGCAGTTCAGCACGGCGTAGCACAGCACAGCCCTCGGCACAGTACATCATCATCGATACATTCAGCATTGCATGTGCCCGTCGCCCAATCAGGTGTCTTTGAAATGTTGCAATGCCTTACATTTCTATATTCCTTTCCGGGTTCGTGGGTCGATCATGTTGGTTGTTGAGACTCTTAGACGGTCTCATGATGCTCTTTTGGGGCTTCTTGGCGTCTTCTTGGGCCGTCTGGAGGCCATCTTGGGCATCTTGGAATGATCTTGCGGCGACCCAGGGCCTTTCAGAAGGTTTCGGGCGCGTCTCGGGGCTCTCTTGAGGCGTTCCTGGGGCGCTCTGGAAAGCCTGGAAGGCAGCGCCGAGGAGGAAAACCATCTCTGGGACCCATTTGGCCAGGACTTGCTCGGGGTACTTTTCGTCCGGGGGCCCCCAGGGACCGCCCCGCGCGCGAACTAGAAGACTATTATCCAGTTGCCAGAGATCTTAGCACGCCTCTGGCCCGTTGGGCCGGCGAATTTAGAAGTATGGTTTGACTATTTCTATTAATCGCCCAGACTCCGCCTGTAGGGAGACGTGCCCGACCTAACCCTAAGGGCCGAAGGGTGTCCAGGGTCCGCCTTCCCTGCCTCCCTGGGGCGGTCGGACAGGGGGCCAGGACGAGGTGAGATCCGTTCTGGAGCGCCCCAGAACGCTCTCGGAGCGTTCCAGGGCGCTCTGAGAAGGCCGCGGCGCCCGATACGTCCTGCAGAGCCGCCAGATCTCAGAGACTTTCGATTTGACCTCATGAAGCAATGAAGGACCCCCCCCTTCAAGTGAAACGATAACGCATTCAGCACCAGAAAGCGTGATCCTGGCACCCTGAGGAGGAGAGGAGGACGACGAGGAGAATGAGGAGGAGGAGGTGGAGGAGAAGGAGGAGGAGGAGGAGGAGGAGGAGGTGGAGGAGGAGGAGGAGGAGGAGGAGAAAGAGGATGAGCAGGAGGAGGAGGAGGAGGAGGACAGTCGTGGACCCGATGTTTTCCTTGTTCTGGCTTCGTCTGAGGGCTCCGTCGTCCCTGCCCCCCCAGAGCGGAGAGGGCGGTGGGCTTCGCCCCCCCCCCCCCCCCCCCACGCGCGCGGCGAGGCAAGCCATGGGCCGCTGCGGGAGCTCGCTGGGCTTCCGAAGGCGCCTGCCCTTTGGTTGGGGGGGGAGGGGGGGGGGGGAGGAGGAGGGAGGAGGGAGGAGGAAGGTTGGGGGAGGAGGGAGGAGGAGGAGGAGGAGGAGGAGGAGGAGGAGGAGGAGGGGGCGGAGGAGAAGGAGGAGGAAGAGGAGGAAGAGGAGCAGGACTGTCGCAGATGCACTGCTAAAGGGGCCTTGGCGTTGCTGCCAAAAGAGGAGGAGGAGGAGGAGGAAGAGGAGGAGGACGTCTGAAAGACTCCTTGCGCTTTAAGCAACTCTGCTTCTCAGGAGGAGGAGGAGGAGGAGGACGACGACGACGAGGACGAGGAGGAGGACGAGGAGGAGGAGGAGGAGGAGGCTGAATCCCAGGCTCAAGGGCACGAGCTCAAGTCGGGTTAGTGTTTTTTCTATATGTTGGGCGGATGTCACGGGTTTCGAGTCTCGAGTCTTGAGGAGGAGGAGGAGGAGGAGGAGGAGGAGGAGGAGAAAGAGGAGGAGGAGGAGGAGGAGGAGGAGGAGGAGGAGGAGGAGGCGGAAGAAGAGGAAAAGGCGGAGGAGGAGGAAGAGGCGTGGAGCAGGAGGAGGAGGAGGAGGGGAGCAAGAGGAGGAGGAGGAGGAGGAAAGGGGGTGGGAAGGAAGGATGTGGGGCGGAGGAGTGGCAGGACCAGGCGTGAGGGAATTGAGGAGGGCGAGGCGGAGGGTGGGGAGAGGGCGCCCTCTTCTCTTTGTTGTCCATTATGTTTCCTCGCCTCGGGCATCTGGCCTCGTCAGCCGGGCGGGTCCTAGCCTTACGGGGAGGCCGCGGGGGGGGGGGGGGTCGGGCCAGGCGAAAGGGGGGATAGGGAATAGGGAAGGGAGGGATCACAGCAATGTTACAATGTTTGCTGCGTGCAGCTGGCCTGACTGGCCTGCAAGGAGCGGCGTCGTTCCCCCCCCCCAGAGGGTTGCTTCTCTCCTCCCCCCCCATCTGTCTCATCCTCATCCTCCAATTTGTCACCCCTCCTCCCCTGGCCCAGCTCGTTCGAGCGGAGTCTTTGAAGAGCCATGATATCTCCCCAGGTGAAGGCCCCTTCTTCCTCTTTTCCTTCTTACTATCATTATTATTATTATTATTCGTCTTCTTTTTGTTTGTTATCATTAGTCTTATTCGTATTATTATTCGTATTACTATTATTATTACTAATATTAATATTAGTAATACTAGTCTTATTACTGTTATTATTACCATGATCATTATCATTATTATTTTTTATTATTATTATTATGCTTATGTTTCCTCTTCTTTGTCTTGCAACATGTCCCCTCGTACCTTCCCCCCCTCGTCCGCGCACATGCCTCGGGCCACGATTGTAGTGGCCTCCAGCAAGTGCCGCCGATCCGGTGCGCTTTTGATGCTATTGTTGGATGGACGATGACGACGACAACGGACGACCAACGCACGCCGAGTGGGATCATTACGACGACGACCAGGACCACGACCACGACGTCGACGACGACGACGACTAACGGCGAACGGCTGCCGACGGCCGACGACGACGACGTCCACGACTGACGGCGAACGGCTGCCGACGGCCGACGACCGACGATTGGTGGCGACGACGAGATGAGTGGGGGGAGGACGAGGAGGAGGAGGAGGATGAAAAGGAGGCTGATGATGATGATGACGACGACGGTGAAGTTTAAGATTATGTAGTGGCCTTCAGCCAATGCCGCCACCGTGTCTGGGTGGTGTCGGAGGGCTCTTCAGTGTTCGTTGGGATCTCGTGGTAGGTCTCTCGGGGGCCACATGGGTACACTTTTGAGGCATCCTGGACCCTCGGGGCCTCTTCTGGGCCTCTAGGGAGGCTCTTCTGGGCCTCTTGGGTCCTTCTAGGGGCCTCATGGGGGCCTGTTGTGATCTCTTGGGACCCTCTTGGGGCCTCTTGTGGGCCTCTTGGGGTCACTTGGGGGCTTCTGGAGGCCGAGGGCTCGAAGTTTCCGTTTGGGTTCCCCGTCTGGCTCCCCTGTGGGAGCCGTCTTGAAAGCCTCTGGGGCCGTCTTGGGGGGTTTGGGTAGTCTTGGGGCTCTCTTGGGCTGTCTTGAGGCCATTTTGGGAGCCTCTTGGGCTGTCTTGGGGCACCCTTGGAGGCCTCTGGGACCGTCTTGGAGCGTCGGGAAGCCGAAAAGGCGGGAAGGCCAGAATCCTTCCAAAAACCAGCGTAACATGTATGATGTTGGCCTCTGAGGGTCCTCTTCTGAGGGCTCTTGGAGGCTTCTTGGAGCGTCTCGGCGGCCTCTTGGGCCGTCTGGAGGTCATCTTCGGTGTCTTGGAGCGCTCTTTGGGCGTCTCGGGGGTGGTTGGGGCCGTCTTGGGGGGTCTTGGGGGCATCTTGGCCCGTGTTGGGGCCCTCGTGGGCTCTGAAAAGTCCCCCCCCGGACAGCGGACCACAACTCGTCCCCCCCCCCTCCCCCCCTCACCGGCAGAGCCCCCCCGGCCCCCCACCCCAGCAGAGCTGAAGCTCAGGCTCTAGGCTATAGGCTGTAGTCGAGACCTTTTTAAATTCATACGCCGGATCGGCGGATTTGCGAACCCCCGTCTTGGACGCCTCCCTCTTGAACGCCCCTGGATTGGCTAATTCTCCCTGCCCTTAACGATCCCCCTCTTTCGCCTTCCCGAGTGTGGCGATTGGCCCCTCCCCCTGGGCGGCGGTAGGTGCATGCACTCATCGTCCCCTACTCCGCGCGCAGGACTAGGGGGGAGAGGAGGAGGAGGAGGAGGAGGAGGAGGAGGAGGAGGAGGAGGAGGAGGAGAGGAGGAGGAGAAGGGGCAGGAGGAACAGGGGCAGGAGCAGGAGCAGGAAGAGAAACAGGATGGGCAGGATCAGGAGGGGCAGGGGTAGGAGGGGAGAAAAGGACAAAAACGACGATGGTGTGGGAGGGGGGGAGGACGAGAAAAACAAAAAACGGCACCTCCTTGCTGAGCCCTTCGGACTCTGAAGAGGACCGGGCGCTGCTTCGCTCCTGCGGCGGCCCCCCACGCGGCAGGCTGGCAGACCGCCTCGCCCGGCGAGCCCCGCCAGCGGCTGGAAGACGCCGCCCACCGCTCCGCGACGCGCTGCCTCCTCGGCCAGGACGCGGCCCCGCCAGGCGCCACCTGCTCGAGCTGCGCCCGCAGCGGGGAGCGGGCCAGCCGGCGCTGCGGAGAGCGCGGAGGTGGCCTCAAGGCGCGCAGCGGCGACTTCGAATCGGCGCGGGAGCACATCCACGCCGAGTGCGGCAACTTGGCGGCGCACCAGACGCCAGTGCCAGCGTGGGACGGCGCTGGCACTGCGCTGGCTGCGAGGCCGGCGGCACGGCGGCGACTCGGCCGGCGGCGGACGCGGCTTGCATTCACTGCGGCGCCCCGCTGACGGCCCGGCGCGAGGAGGCCAATCTCTACCTGGAGATCTCGCAGGCTGGCTGCCCGCGAGTCCTCATACACGTCGCCGTCCGCAACGGCGTGCCGGGTGACGCCGAGGGGTTCCGGGCTGCCGCGGCCCGGGACGGCGCCGTCAACGGGGGCGCCGAGGCCGACGAGCACGCTCGGTACCCCGCTGGGCGCGCGCCCTGGCGGATGGTGCCGGTGGCGTTCGAGACTGGTGGTCGTCACGGCCCGGCCGCCCTGCGGCCCCTGCGCCAGCTGGCGCGGGACCGCGCGCAGCTGCTCGCTGGGGACGACCCTGCCGCGGCCGCCGCGGCGGCCAGCGCCCTCGCGCGCCGCTGGAACGCGAAGCTCGCGGTGGCCTTGCAAGCTGCGACGGCCCGCCAGCTCCAGACTGCGCTGGGCGCGGAGCGGCCCTGCCTGGCGAGCGCGCGGCTCCGGCTGCCGCGCTTGCCGGCTGAGCTGGCGCGGCTGCGCGGACCTGGAGGGCAGCTACAGGTTCGACGCGACGCTGCCGAAACTCATTGTGGGCGCAGGGAGGAGGAGGAGGAGGAGGAGGAGGAGGAGGAGGAGGAGGAGGAGGAGGAGGAGGAGGTGGAAGAGGAGAAGGAGGAGGAGGAGGAGGAGGAGGAGGAGGAGGAGGAGGAGGAGGCGAGAGGAGAAAGAGGAGGGGAATGGTGAGTGGAGGACGAGAGGGTCCTGCTGACAGGCGCTGCTCCCCGTGGCTGGCAAGCCGATCCTGGACCACTGGTGGACATACCTATCGCAGCACAGGCGCTCCGCGGGAGGTGGAGGGGGAGCAGCATGACAAGAAGGACGCTCGCACTGTGGAGCACGATCGATGGAGAAGAAGCGCTGTGCCAAATAGTTCCCAGATGTCGAAAAATGTTGACAACACGTTGACGGCACGTGAACACATGGCTTAACCACGTTGGAACACTTAGCCAAACAAATTAAACAGATGTTCGATTCAATGATCGGGTTGTTAGGTTGCCCACCGTCATGGCATCCACAGGGCGATGCGAGTGATCCGCCGGACTCGCCGGAGCGCAGGCACGGATCAAGACGTGTGGATTGGCGACGGGCCTCGCTCCCGTGTAAAATCGGCGCGCCCCGTCAGGCTTTACGTGTTGGGCGGTATTTCCCCGATGCGTGGATCTAGCGCCCACACGCCAGGCCCACGGATCTGTAATCTGTAGCGTGCGCACGAGAAGGACAGCACGACGAGACGGATTTCATGAATGATCCGTCCATCAGACGGCGCTGGGCGTCCACTGGAGGAAAAAAAGGGGGGCGGTACTGCCCACTTATTTGGTGGCGGGGTCGCCGGCATTCTGCGATGCTGTCATGGAGCCGCCCGCCACAGGCGCCGACATTTCGTCAAAACGATGTTGTCTCGGGTGGGTCGCGGGCGAGGACGACAACACGAACACAAAACAAACAACAATATGCAGAATCTGCGCCGCGGAAATTCAGGGACACGCAATGACCGTTGGGACCCCTCAAGATGATTCCTCCACATCGAAACTGATGCATAATTTCATGTCCGTCTCCCGCTTCCCCGGCCAGTATTGAGCCAGGCGTGTTGTGCTATTTGTTGCTCGAATTGGCACGGTACCATGCGGTGATGATGATGATGGTAATGGTGATGATGATGATGATGATGATGATGATGATGATGATGATGATGATGATGATGATGATAATGGTGATGGTGATGGTGATGGTGATGGTGATGGTGATGCTGATGTTGTTGATGGTGATGGTGGTAACGGCGATGATGGTGATGATGATCAGGATGATGATGTTGTTGATGATGATGTTGTTGAGATGATGGTGGTGGCGATGATAGTGATGGTGGTGGTGAAGATGCTGAGGCTGTGGTGATAATAATGGTGGTGGTGCTGCTGCTGCTGATGATGATGATGATGAGGGTGATGGTGCTGAGGATGATGCTTATGCTGCTGATGGTGATGAGGAGGAGGAGGAGAAGGAACGGGAGGAGGAGGACGATGCCGATGACAATGACGATGATGATGACGATGGTTGATGAGGGTTTTGCCTGGTGTTAACAATGGAGATGATGATGTGTGGTGGCGATTGTGATGTCACGAGGAGGAAGGATGAGTGGTGTGGTAAGGAGAAATACGTAGACCGTAGACGCGTATGAATGATGTTATCGGCTTGTGGCGAGCACGGCCACGACGATCATGATGGGACGGTGGTTAGCGCTTAACTCTCGGGAGGCCAAGAGTGATGACGACGCTTGTATTGTCAATGCGTTACGTAATTAGTTTGCACGCCTGTTTCAGTTCCATAACAATGTTAAAGTTTCGTCAGGTGCCACATCGAACTTCAAGGATGTTGTCTAGGTTGCTCAATAACGTGTTTCTGATGCTTACGCGTGTCGTAATCCAATTTTGGCAGTTTGTCTGGTAACGCGGCGGTCTACACCAGTCGACGCCGTCCCATTCATTAGCAATGCTTCTCCAGTCAGCGTCGACGATTCAAAGCTCAGATGATAGATACTGAGTGAGATCAGCATATTGCGCAAGTTCTCCAGCGCTCCCAGCTTGACCCCATGCTAAGTTGGTTGGTCGAGGCACTCCTTTGTGTAGACGTCGCGGTCTACATGTGCACATGTCCTTAGGTTCTCCCAGGGCTGACCAGGCGTCGAGGGCAAAGTGCGATAACACAGAACATTAGTCGTTGGCGTATGCTCAGGGAGGAGGTAGCGTAGAAGAAGAAGGCGAATAAGGAGGAGGAGGAGTAGGAGAGTGAGAGAGAGAGAGGAGGAGGAGGAGAGATGAGGAGGAATAGGAGGAGGAAGAGGAGGAGGAGGAAGAGGAGTAGGAGTAGAAGTAGGAGGAGGAAGAGGAGGAGGATGAGGAGGAAGAGGATGAGAAATAGGAGTGTAAATTCAGGACTCACCAACGATATTGTAATACACCCTCCTTCCAAACTCCCCTCAAGGAGAGAGGAGGAGGAGGAGGAGGAGGAGGAGGAGGAGGAGGAGGAGGGAAGGAGGAGGAGGAGGAGGAGGAGGAGGAGGAGGAGGAGGAGATGGAGGAAGAGGGGGAGGAAGGGGACCATCGCATGCTAATGAGGAAGGCTAGGGTTAGGCCGACCCGACCCTAACCGAAACCTTGGAGTTACACCCGCTCTCCCCATACACACTCTTTCGTCCCTACGTCGCCGCCCTGTCCTTGAAGAGCTGGGCTGCAGGGAAGGGCAGGGAAAGTCGGGGGCGGGCCTTCATACTGTCCTTAGGATACCGGCCGCCTGAAACCAGAGACCACGCACCTTCCGAGAACTTGTTTCTGAAGCGCTCACTACATTCGCCTTTGAGTCCTTTGAGGTTGCTCCCCGAGTATCAGCTGCACTTCTTACAAATAATGAAAGAGGACTCGGCGTCAAGGTAATCGCTAATCATTAGACGGTGCTTCTTGGGGTCTCTAATTAGCTGGGGCAGCACTGCAGAATTGCCAGGGCAAGCTTCGCTCGCACGGGCCTGGCGGGTGCTGTCTCTGCGGGCACGAGTGTGACACGCTAGGCACAGCCAGTGGTTGTTGATCAAGCCCCACTGGTGGCAAGCCAACACTTGAGGGTTACGGCGGCCTTCGCGGGCTCGCCGAGAATGACCCTCAGGGGGGCTGAGGGGGTGGGGCCCAGTCCTTGACCGCACCCGCGGCTCCAACAGGGGGGTTGAGGCTCTTGGGGGGCTTCTCGTAGGCCTTTTTGCCCGTATTTGGGGCGAGGGCCTGCCACAAGGAAAGCGCCTCCGCTGCATGCTTCACAAATCTCTGAACTCTGCTGCGGGCTACTTTATAACATTATATCGCCATCTGGGACGGGGAGGGGATCTGGGCAGCAGCTAGTTTGGCTACCCGATCCGCCCATTCATTCCCTTTGGCAACAAACCAGTCCCTCGAGCCAGCCTCCAGGTTCGAGAGATCCTGATGGGCCTTAACTTTAGCAATCTCGAGGGCGCTAAAACTGTCCTGGGCGCTGGCCAGGACAGAAATTCCTGCGTGCATTTCTTTCCCACTAACCTCGGGGCTCTGGTGAACCGAGAGGGTGCCTTTAAAGTCAGCCCACGCTTTAGTGACTTTTGCGCGGGAGACGGCAGCCAGAAACCCTAAGCGTTCGGCAGCGGGCGACGCGGGGGGAAGGCTGGCCCCCACGGGCCCCGAGAGGCAGGTAACTAGGTCGCTCTCCTCATCGATTTTAACAACGGACCAGGCAGGGGCATCGTAAACCGCGGGTCCAGGTTTCGAAACACTGCCGTCGTGGAAAACTTCACCTTGCATGGCAACCTCCTTGAGCTGTCCATCGCGACACCAACGCGCGGCTTGGTCAAGTCCTAACCCAGGGGGGGCCTCAGAGCAATAGATTCAGGTCGAAGCTGAAACCCCAAGACGCACGGGAAACCTTTCCGCTGATCCTTGAGCTCCCCCACGCCCCCCTCAATCAACATCTCCTCTCTCAAGTTGCGGGTCTGCGGGCACTCGAAGAGCCTGTGGGAGAGGGAGGCCTCGGGGCCTTGACATAACTCACAACTGACTTTTCCTTTGTAGCCTGCCTCGGCTATCTTACCTTTTGTCCAGATACACTGGCATCCATAGGACAACAGAGTCTTGCGCTTGTGCCCCCGGGTACTGTCATATTGCAGCGCGTGCTGCATGAGCGACGGGTCCAGCGGCTCATCGAGACCTAGCTTCACGCTGGACTTCAAATCGAGCTGCCGCTGCCACCCGGATTGAAAAAGCCTCTTGATTAAGGCTGGGGAGGTCGTGATGAGTGGGTAGTCTTGCCCGTTGGCATCCTGGAACACGAACGGGTCGGGCGCAGTCCATCCTAGACGTCCCAAGCTGAGGATTGTGGCCCCGAGATGCCCTCTAATCTGGAGCCACTTCGTCGGGGGTTTGTTAAGGGCCTCCAGGGCCTGGGTGCGATGTTCGGGAAGCGTAGAGCTAGCAGTCTCAGGTAGATGAGCGACTCTCCAGATCAGATTGGCCCAATAACAGGCCGGCCTCAAAGCGGCACTCCAAGTCGGATCCCTTAGAATCGACAACACGAAAGATCTGGATATGGTAGCGCATCCGGGTCCCACGATCTTGAGGTGCAGGGATTGGGCCTCGTGCACCTCGGGGTTAGTGAGACCGACCACCTCTGCTCCGTAGTAGGCGGCCGCCTTCAAACCTGTCTGGTAATATTGCGCATATTTGCACCTCCTCTCCTAATCTGCGCCAAACGGTGGAGACGACGCCTCATTTTTACCGACCGCTTGATGAGGGTCTTGCGCGACTTGTTGTTGAGCCTTGGTCCCCATGGCGTAATCTACTCCGAGGTTTGGCGCGGACTGTGCTTGGTGAACGCCTTCGGGCCCGCTGTGCTTGCTTAGGGCCTTCGCCAGTCGCTGCTGCACCTCTGCTGACGAGCCTAGCGCCGCCGCCTTGTGCAGCGCGACCGAGCAATGGAGGTCCTCCTCGATTAAATCTAGCATGCTGTCGACGGCCTGCGCCAAGTCCGACGCCATGCTGTCGAGTCCTGCCCAACATGAAGTCACCCATGAAGATGGAGGGGTTCACAGTGGGGAACCTCGGGGCCCAGGAGTCCATGGGGGGCACCGTGCGCAGCTGCACGTTGCCGGTAGCGAACGAGCACCCCGCGGGGAAACCTTTAGTGGCACAACCAGCATAAGTAGCCAAGGTCCTCGTTGCAACTACCCTCGGGCCCCCATATTGGTTCACCATAGCGCATACTAGCGTCTCCGAAAGTCCAGAAGATATAGCCCGAGACTTCCACTTGTCGCGGTTCACACTCTCATAATAGTTAGGTGGATCCCAAAGAATACCACCAGTGTGAACAGCCTGGTGGCCAGCTAGCTCGGCTTTTCTTTCTGGCACGCCACGCCCAGACTGATGGGCAAGATAGGGCCTCTTGTCGTCCCGTTCCCAACGACGGGCTTCCACTTGGCGGATCTTGGATCAGACCCTCCAGAGAGCGGGAAAGAGACCGATGCATCGGTAGGATGGGCCCTCATATTGGTCGGCTTTGTGCTTCTCGATCAGGGTAGTGATAGTACTGCGAATAGCGGTTGGAAATAATCCTATCTCTTCAATGACAGCCAAAAGCTTACACACCTGCTCCAACTCACGGTAACTCAGTAAAGCAAAATGACGAGGGCGAAATCCGTCCCAAGTTTGACTGGTGGATTTCCGATATCTTCTGGCTGCCGAACGGATCTGGCCAGGCGTGATGGGCTCCAAGCGGTCGCGCTCGGTCGGCGGCAAGTTGAAATGATTCTCCTGCGGCGTGACCTTCCAAAGTCCTGCCAAGCGGGAGGCCTCCGACTGGAGCAACTCAAACGGCCGCCCTGAAAAGGTCTGCAGATATGGGCGCCATGCTGTCTGAGGTTGCCAACTGGTGAGCTTTGAGGTCCAGCGGTGCGCCAACCGGACGCCTTTGGACATGGCCCCCTGGGCCCAGTTGTGCCAGGCAGCGGTTTCACTTTGACGGCCCCTGGCCTCCTCAGCCTGCAGCGCTCGGTCTACTGATTCCTCGAGCTCTTCGGAAACCTTCAAGACAAGCTCGGGGCCCAGCACCCCGTTGTCCTGATCTTGAGCAGCGGCGCCTAGAACAGCCCTAACCTTGGCAGGCAGGCGGGCAAACTCCTCGGCGTCTTCAAGCTCTGGAGGTGGTGACTGGATGCTGACCAAAATTCCCGAAAGGTACAGCTCGCCCCTGGAACGAACCTTGCGGATGACATCCATCACTTTGCGTTTCAACCATTTGATCGGGATCGACAAACTCCTCCAACTAGCCTTGGGTTCCACCTCACGAGCGGCCCCTGGTGCCCAACGGATCTTGGGTAGTCCTACTCGCGGCATGGTGGGCGACTTGATCGGCGCATCCGTGCGGATGTTGATCGTCTTCGCCATGTCATTCGCGAAATGCTGGCACGTGGGGTTCAGGGCCAGCACGCGGGCCTCTATGTCGGTCTCCTGGGCGATGACCTGGTCCAGGAAGCCCAGAGCTGCTTCGGTTTTGTCCCAGGGCGGCACAAAGTGCGGGCCCATAGGGCCTCGTAGTAGAGAACGGTTGGGGCTTCTCCAGGACGGGCGCCATGACGGGCTTCCCACACCTGAGCTGAAACAGAACGGGCCTGCGGGGGCTCAGCGGGTCGTCGTCCAGGACGGTGGCACCCAAGAGGTCCTGGTCGAAACACGACGAGGCTAGGACGAAATCGATGGTGCTAGCCAGTTTTTCCATCTTACACGCAGGGGTAGCTGGGGCCGGAATCATGAGGCCCGCTCTCAACGGGTAGTTCGACTCCATGATCGTTTTGGTCGAGGCGTTGAAATCCCCAGCGATGATGAGTGGCTGTCGTACAGCATCCTGAATCATTGCAACCTCTGCTAGAAGTTCTGAGTTGTATTTGTTGAGGCCCACCCCGTCGGCCAGGTGGGTCGAAGCTAATGCGAAGGGACGGCGTCCTGGAAGTTCGAGCGAAACGGCTGTGCAACGTGATTCTGGGACCCCCGCAGGAAGTTGCACTCTGGATGCTCCGGGGTCGTGGCCGTCACGATCAAAATCCCTGTGCTTTGGACAGGGTACCCTTTGTCACTGAGCACGGCTGGTGAGAGCGTCGCTTGCCACCCCGCGCGCTCGCACCACTGAACAATGGATGGGAGCGCACCTTTCAAAACTCTGACCTCTTGGCAGCAGATGACGTCCACTGCTTCCGCTGCTGCGGGTTGGAGAAACCTCCTGGTGGGTCTCCAGCAGCTGCCGTTGATTGTGGCACACCTGACCGTGTTACCCGCAAGACGCCTTGCTCGCGGGGTCGCCTTTCCCGCCCTTGCCCTTGGCTGCGGTGACGCACAGGGCCTTGGCGCTCTTCTGGAGCGCCTCGGTGTTCTCCTGCTGCTGCGAGGACTGCGAGAGGGTCTGGCCTTGCAGGTTCAGCACCTGGCCGACGGCCTCGCCAGCACGCTTGGTGCCCGCGAGGCGCTTCTGCTCGGCGTTGAGCTCGTCGACCTCCGTGGCCTTCTCTTCCTCGTGGTAGGCTGCGGCCTCCTCGGGGCTGATGTCAGCACCGTCTGCGGCGCCATCGGCAGCGCCAGGGCCCGCTGGCGTGGGCGGTCCGCCGTCCACCAGCGGAAGGGCTGGGACGTCGGCGGGCGCCTGGGTCGGCGCGCCGCCTGGGACCGCCTGGCCCGCGTGGGCCTGGGCCTCCGCGGCCTGGGCCTGCTGCGCCGCCTGCGCCGCTTGCCACTCCGCGTGCAGCTTGGCCGCAAGCTGCGCGACGGCCGTCTGCACCTCGGCGGACGGCGCGAGCCCTGGCGGGAACTGGCTGGACATGAATGGCTCCAGACTGGGGGCCTCGCACGCATGCTCCTTGAGCGCCTGCTGGGCCGCCATCTTGTGCTGGGTCTCAAGCTGCTGGGCCTCGGACGTGAGGCCAGCAACGATCTTGATCTGCTTCTCATAGTCGTTGGCCAATGTCACAATGGCCTCGCACGTCTTGCCACATTCTTGCTGGGCGTTGGACAGCTTCTTCTTGGTGCCCTCGAGCTGGCCATGCAGGGACTTCCTCTGCTGATCCCAAGGCTTGGCTGCGAACGTTGATGCTTTCACTGCTTTCAACTCGTTCACGGCCTGCAGGTAGTGCTGCCCAGAGGTGCCTTCCATCTTCTTCCAAAATTGGGCCGCCGCCGAACACACAGCGACTGGGTCACGTTCGGGTTCCTCTGGTGTCCGCACTCCTGCAGCTCCTTTGGGGTGGCCTTTCGGCGCTGGGCTGACTGTGCGCCTCCGCCACCGATTGGGGAGACCGTCGGGATTCACGTTCTGACTGGCGTTGGTCGGGGCTGACTGGGCAGGCCGACGACCGATGAAGGCTGCTCCACACTGGCCACAGAACTTGAACGGTTTGTCAGCCCATGCCCATCCTCTGCACCCGCCAGACTGGCAGCAAAGGTACTTCCGCCCTTCGCCTCGGCCGCGGCTTGGCTATCGCTGGCCGCCCATGTCTGACTGGGTCGAGGGAGGCCCCAGGCTGGATTGCTGGCCTGGGGCGGCGCTGCTGGTCAGCGCAAAAGTAGGCGCCACCTGCCTACGATAGGCTGAAATGATGGAAGCAGGCGCCACTTGCCCACGGTAGGCTTGAGCCAGAGCGGCTTGAGCCAGATGGCTGCGGGAGGGAGGAGGTGGAGGAAGAGGAGGAGGAGGAGGTGGAGGGGAAGGGGGAGGGGGAGGGGGGGGGGGAGGAGGGGGGTGCGGAGGAGGATGAGGAGGCGGAGGACGAGGAGGACGCTGTACAGGGACCAGTTGGGCGTCATGGCGTTGTGTCGGGTTCCTGTGGCGCGGTTTGGGGGTCCCCTGTGGCCCTCCTCGCTCGTCATGGAGCCCTTGAGGATTGTCTGGGGGCCCTCTTGGGTCGTCTCGGGGCACTCTGGGCCGCCTGCGGGGTCTTCTGTTGTCGTCGTGAGGCCGTCTTGGGGCCTGATTGGACCGTCTTGAGTTCCTCAGGAGGCCCGCTTGGGCCTGCTAGTTGGAGGCTCTCTTGAGACCGTATTGGGCCGTGGGGGCCTTTCTGGGCGTCGCAGGCCACAAGTGGAGTGATGCTCGACCGAAAAATGTGGAAAGCGAGTGACATTGAAAAGCTAAGACAAACAATGTATTGGGCCTCTCGAGGTCCTCCTTGAAGGTGTCTTGCGGGTGTTTTGGGGCATCTTGGAAGCCTTTTCGCATTTGTGGGCGCATAGGCGCATACAAAGGGCTGTTGGGTGGCTGTTGAACCAATGCTGGGCCGTATTGGCGGCCTTGGTGATGCTCCTGGGCCGTGTTCGAGTCTTGGGAAGCTCCGGAGAGCCTGGGGGGTGTCGGGCCGCCAAGGAGGCGTGGGGGCAGTGCCACGAGGCGGGGGGGGCTCAGAAGGTGTTCAGAGAACCCCACCTGACAGAGCGTCAGGGGGCACGGTGGCAGAACACATTCAACCCGCATAGTAAGGATGGGCAACCTTCCCAAGGGTATCCTTGCATCCTTGCCCCTTCGGCCCATCCGTAGCGATGTTCGCTGGCCAACCTCGTTCGAAAAACGTTAACATGGCCCTCCAAGGCTCTTGCATCATAACCGCGCATCCTTACGATACGGGCCGACTGTAGCTTGGAACTTGATTCAGCAGGATGTTACTAGACCTAGGAACCCGAACTGCCTTACTTCCTCCCTGAGCGCGCGTGACTGGGGTGGAGGGCAGGTCAAGTGGCAGCCTCTGGAAAGCTCCTTCCAACGCGGCACCGTTGCCCCGAGAACATTCGCAAGACAGATGCGTGTCGTTGCGCCCCGGCCGCCATACATGCTGTTGCGCTCCAGCCGCAGACGTCCTGCTGCAGCCGAGCCACCGACATCTACCGTCTTTGAAAAAACCGCTGGGAGGCCACAAAAGCGGAGGAGGAGGAGGAGGAGCAGGAGGAGCAGGAGGAGGAGGAGGAGGAGGAGGAGGAGGAGGAGGAGGAGGGGGGGGCCGCGCCCGAGCCCGAAAAAACAAATAACTCGGTGGCAATTGCAATCGCATTCGCTCACTTTGGAAGACCCCCCCCGCCCCCATACAGTTCTGATTACAGGACCCCCTGCGTGGAGGGGCCCTTCTGGCATTCACTCCTCCTCGTCAGTTTTGTAGCGGTCAGTGGATGGGGCCTAGTTCGGGGCGTTTTCGCTTGAGGCGTCTTCAGACGTTGCCTTGTTTGGCGCCTGGTTTGGTCAGGCGTCCCGCTTGAGACATCCTCCCTCACAGTTGCCTGGTTCGGCCCCTGGCTTGGGCTGGTTTTGGGCGGGCCGGTTTCGCTTGAGACGTCCTCACCCTTTGTTTGTTCCTGTTTGGTGTCGGCTCGGTTTTGCTTGGAGCGTCCCCACAACTTGTCTGGCTAGGCTTGGTTCCGGCGCGGTGTCGCAGGAGACACCCTCACAATGTGCTTGGTCTGGTTTGGTTCTGGTGCGGTTTGGCTCGTGGCGTGCTGGCGATGTGCGAAGTATGTCGTGGAAGCTATGCGCTGCAAGCTACGCGGTGCAAGCACTCACCGTCGCGAGCTATACAGCGAAGTCCACGTGGTACAAAGCATGTGGTGGAAGTTGTGTGGTGCAAGCTATGTGGTGCAAGCCCACATCTTCTCGCGGCGTTGGCTCGGTGTCCGGCGTCAGGAGGGCGACTCTCCCCAGGCTGAGAACCACCAGACGAGGCCAGTGGTGTCGTGGCAGGTCAGGGCATCCGGGATGACGGCACGATTGGGAGGGAGCGTGGGCGCGGCTGGAGGGAGAGGAGGGCTCCAAGGAACGGGAATGGTCGGGAGAGGCTGGGCTTTGGGACGCGTTGGTGGCGCAAGGGCCGTCTCCGAGATTTTCATCGTCTGCAACGCCATTCGCTACAAGCAGTTCGAGCGCTGGGCGACGGCCAAGGGGATCGACGCACGCCACCCAGCCGCGCACGCGGTGTCATCTGAGGGCCTGCATAGACGGCCACAGGGCTCCCAGAGAAGAAACGTTTTGCATATATGGTCCCGGGTTTGGGCCCCCCCCCCAATGCTGATGGCATTGAGCCCCCCCCCCCGCGCGATGGTCCCCCCCGCCCCCCCCTGTGGGCGCGGCGTGGTGCTGCGCTGCGGTGCCCCCCCACCCTGTGGATGTGGTGTGGTGCTGTGGTGGTTCAGAAGTGGGCGTGGCGTGGTGCTGCGTTGCGGTGCCCCCCTCCCCCCCGTGGATGTGGTGTGGTGCTGTGGTGGTTCAGAGGTCGTCGTCGTCGTCGTCGTCGTCGTCCTCGTCCTCGTCCTCGTCGTCCTCGTCGTCGCGTCGTCCTCGTGTCGTCGCGTCATCGTCGTCGTCGTCGTCGTCGTCGTCGTCGCCGTCGTCGTCGTCGTCATCGTCGTCGTCGCCGCCGCCGCCGCCGCCGTCGTCGCCGCCGCAGCCGTCGTCGTCGTCGTCGTCGGTCGTCGTCGTCGTCGTCGTCGTCGTCGTCGTAGTCGTCGCCGTCGTCGTCGTCGTCGCCGTCGTCGTCGTCGTCGTCGTCGTCGTCGTCGGACCATACCATCTGGGGGGGGGGGGGCCCGAGGAATCCTGGGACTGGGGGGGGGGGGCCCGTGGGCCCCGAGCCCGGGACCATATATCCAGGTGGCATCTTGACAATTATTGCGAAGGCCTGACGGCCGGTGCCGCCGACCCTGTTCGCAATGCGCAGCAAGAGGCACGGGCTGTGGGATGGTTTGGGGGAACGGGGAGAAGGACGAGAAGGTGGGGGAGGGAGGTGTCGTATCTGACCCGGGACTTCCCCGGGACTCCCCCGGGACCCCCCCCGGGACCTCCTCTCCCCCCCCCGTCGGGGAAGGGAAAGGGAAGGGGCTTCCCTTCGACTCAATGACGACGTTGCTCAAGGTCGGTACGGGGGGGGGGCGTCGTATCTGACTCGGGGGGGGTCGCTACCCCCCCCCGCTACCCCCCCCCCCCTCCCGGCGGGGGAGGAATCAAAGGGAAGGGGCTTCCCTTCGACTCAATTACGAGGTTGCTCAAGGTCGGCTTGGCTGGAGCCCAGGGGAAGAGGAGTCCCAGGGGGGGGCGTCGTATCTGACCCGGGGGGGGTCGCTACACCCCCCCCCCCTCCCGGCGGGGGAGGGATCAAAGGGAAGGGGCTTCCCTTCGACTCAATTACGAGGTTGCTCAAGGTCGGCTTGGCTGGAGCCCAGGGGAAGAGGAGTCCCAGGGGGGGGCGTCGTATCTGACCCGGGGGGGGGTCGCTACCCCCCCCCCCTCCCGGCGGGGGAGGGATCAAAGGGAAGGGGCTTCCCTTCGACTCAATTACGAGGTTGCTCAAGGTCGGCTTGGCTGGAGCCCAGGGGAAGAGGAGTCCCAGGGGGGGGCGTCGTATCTGACCCGGGGGGGGGGTCGCTACCCCCCCCCCCCTCCCGGCGGGGGAGGGATCAAAGGGAAGGGGCTTCCCTTCGACTCAATTACGAGGTTGCTCAAGGTCGGCTTGGCTGGAGCCCAGGGGAAGAGGAGTCCCAGGGGGGGGCGTCGTATCTGACCCGGGGGGGGGGTCGCTACCCCCCCCCCCCCTCCCGGCGGGGGAGGGATCAAAGGGAAGGGGCTTCCCTTCGACTCAATTACGAGGTTGCTCAAGGTCGGCTTGGCTGGAGCCCAGGGGAAGAGGTCTCCCAGGGAAAGGGAAGGACAGAGACGACGAGTACAAAGAATGACGGAGATGACGGCTCGAACGGAAAAGCCCCTCACACACGCCGACAGGGTCGGCGGATTTGTTCTTTCTCCTGTTCCTTCTCTTCCTGCTTCCTGCTCATCCCTTTCTCCCCATGCGTCTTTCTTTCCTCCTCGAGGATTTATCAGCACGACTTCAGCATACCCTAAGCTACCCAGAGGCACTTCATCTTGGGGGGGGAGAAGGGAGATGCGGAGGAATAAGAAAGAGTAGAGGTAAAGAGGGCGGAGGATGATGGAAGCAGGAGGGGCCGGGGGCGGCTCGGGAGGAGGACGATGGATGCAGGAGGGCTGTGGGGGGATGGGGGCGGGAAACGGATGGACGAGAAGGAGGAAGACGGTGGACGATAAGACGGGGGTAGGAGGGAGAGAAAGAGGTGTGGGGGGAGGGGGGAGGGATAGATAGGAGGGATATTGTGTGCGTGTGTGTGCAAAAGTTGAGTCGTCAACTCCACTGCTCGTGCAATCATCCCACTCTCACACCTGCAACTTGGCCTGCAACACCCATGCTGCGGCGATTGCGATGACTGCTTGGCCATGGCTGGCGCATCTCTGAAGCCACGGTGACGCGCGCAAACTCGCGCGCAAGTGGAGAAGGGGGAGGAAGGGGGAATGTATAGGTGGATCAGCAGGTTGCTCCAGGGTTCCAAGTTGCGCAGGAAAAGGACGCATGAGCAGGACGGGGAAGAGGCGGAGGATGGGATGAGAGTGGCAGGACGACGAAGTGGAGCGACGGGAAGAGACGGGATGGGCGAGGTGGTCGAAACCGAAAAGCGGTGCATTGCTAGGATGGTAAATTGGCGGAAGTTCAGTTGTTAGGGCCTTGGGATGCCGAGCAGGTGGACTACGGTATGGTACCGATTGCTGATCGGACGGGTCGGTACAGAGTTGTAATGAGTGCATGGGTACATGCATGGATGGATCGGAAGGGTGGGTTGGTGGATGGGCGGATGGATGGAATGCAACGATGGGGCGGGTAGAGGATGAATGGATGGGTGAATGATCGGATGCATTAACGAAGAATGATATGAGAGTTCGAATCGCATGTCAGTTCGCCCCGCGCGGTGCACGATCCGTGGATGGCAGGATGGGGATTGAGAGGATGGAGGGTTGCAGCGAAGGAAGGACACGCAGCACGGCGGGTGAGCGAAGCGAGAAGGCGACAGGAGGGGTACGGCCAACAAGGGACGCTGTGGCAATTGAGAACCCGCCGATCGTTCCAAGGTTGAACAATTCGCATGGGGGAAACGGGTCCCGAGGCTGGACCCTGGGGCCTCCCCCCAGGAACAATCAGGAGGGAAAAATACACACAGACACAATTATTCGTCGATCACCAGGAAAATATGGGAAAATATGGGAAGTGGGGGGGAAGACAGAAACCCAGAAAATATGGGAAATATGGGGAATCGATTTATTTGTGTGTATTTATGTGTGTGTGTCCCAGGGCCCCTTCAAACAAAACTTCATCCCGAGTCGTTTCCTGACGGTCCAAGCGGCGCCCGGAGCCCGGAAGCGGCGCCAAGCCGCAGGACCCGTTCCCTTCGGGACCCGCTTCCCCCACGGCGAGAAAGGCCCCCGATCGTTCGAGGTTGACCGATCCGCGCGGTGTCGGCAAAACGCGGGCCTGCCGCAGCAGGGGGGGCCTCGAGAGGCCAGGGGGGGGAGGCTTGGTATCGCTCGGACGATTTCACGTTTCTCCTCGGCGAGGGCCCTCGAGGGCCCTCGAGGGGGAGGGCTGCGCGGAGGCGGCGCAGAGCAGGGGTCCCCCGAGGCCTAGGGGAGGAGGCGGGTAGGGCGAGGCAGGCCTGCAGGATGAGGATGCCCAAGAGGCCTCAAACAGGACCCCAAGAGGCATCCGAGAGGCATCCCCAGGGGCATCCAAGAGGCCCCAAGGGGCATCTCGAGTGATCCCAGAGGTCCCAGGAGGCATCCAAGGCCCACAGGCCAGGCACGGTGACGGCACATACTCTACCTGCCCTGCTCATTCCCTCCTCCTCCTCCTCCTCCTCCTCCTCCTCCTCCTCCTCCTCCTCCTCCTCCCTCATCCGAGGCGAGGCAAACACTGTACAGTGTGGACGCGCATTAGGAAGCCAGGTGTCTTCGTCAGGATACCTGGATATCTTCGCTCCGCGCGCTGCACGGCGACTTCCCGCGGCCGTTGAAGAAGCTGTTGCGTTCAGGGTGCCCTGGGCTTTCCCCCAGTCGCACCTCTCGCGCGGGTCTTTCGAGTATCCCAGGAGGCCTCAAGGATGACCCCAAGAGGCATCTCGAGAGATCCCAAGAGGCGTCCAAGAGGCTTCTGGCCCACAGGCCAGGCACGTTGGCGGCAAATACTCACCTGCCCTGCTCATCCCCTCCTCCCCCCCCATCCGAGGCGGGGCAGGCCTGGGATTAGGATGCATCACTTTAGGCGCAGATATTTCTACCAGGTCAAGTAGGCCTGGCACCAGACGGTGCTTGAGCAAGGTGAGAAAGCAGTTGCAAACACTGCAGCCAGAGTGCCTTTAGCATCCGGTTCACGCTTTCGCCGCGCGCTCCACTCTCGCATTGCACTGGCCTCTGGGCGGAAGTACGCAATCATTTCTGAAGGCAACAACGTCTGAAAGCATTATGGCTCGCTTTCAGTGGGAATCTTGCTGAAGGCAGCAATGTCTGCCTTCGGTAAACATGCCTTCAGATGTTGCTGTCAAAAAAGTTCTTGCCTTCAAAAAAGTTCGCCTTCGGCGAGCAGGCCTTCAGATGTTGCTGTCGTGAAAGTTCTGCCGTCAGGGAGCTCTTTGCCTTCAGTGAGCGAGGATGAGGACGTACAGTCGGGGCGCTGGAAAAGGAACCCTTCTCGTTGGGGAGGGGCTCGGTGTTCCTTAAGTTTTCCTCAGCTTGCCTCAGGGTTTCCTTATGTTTTCGACGGGAAATCGAAGGTCAACTTCTGGACAATAGGGGCCTCGTTCCTTATTTGGGGTTCCTGAGGTCAACGCCCCGACTGTAGCGATCCCACAGGCGTCCGGGGGGCGCTCCCGGAGCGTCCCGCAGCGCCCCGGAACGGCCGCGGCGCCCGAGCGCATCGCTCGAGCCCGCCGGCTCTCAGAGCCTCCCGCGTCAGCTCCGTCCGGACCCCGTCTGCGGGCGGCGGTGCCCCATCGGTCGTTGAGGTATACGGTCGGGGTTGGACAGACCTCCTAACAGTGACACGTCGATTAGTGAGTTGTCCGTTTTCGGTTCTCGAGAGAACGGTTTTTTGAAGGCAGATCTGCCTTCAAAAAACCGTTCTTACAGAGTAGACCATTCTTTTTGAATGCAGATCTGCCTTCAAAAAACCGTTCTTTCGGGGTTGGACAGACCTCCGAACAGTGACACGTCGATTAGTGAATTGTCCGTTTTCGGTTCTCGAGAGGGCGCCGCGGCCGTGATTTTCCAGGCTTGCGCCCGCCAGGTTTGGGCCCGAGGTCGTTTTCACTAAACCACGTTTTACTAAAGGGAGGTCTGTCCATCCCCGAATACAGGTATTCTTGCATTCCCAGATGCCAATCTACTGTAGGCGCCTTCCTACTTCCATGGCCGAGTGGCTTCGCTTGTTCCGCCCTCCTCAGAGGGCGGGCGGAAACCCGATCTACTTTCGATGCCTTCCTGCTTCATGCTTCCGCCTACTTCTTCCGACCGATGGGGACCTATGCACGGCCCCTGGCCTTGGCCAGGCCCATCCAGGGAGCGGGAGCGGTGCATGTGCCCCGCTGGCCCAGCCAGCAGGGCGTGCACACCGCCCCCGGGCCCAGGGCCGTCCTGGCCCCAGCCAGGGGCAGTGGACATCGTCGCCCTGGCGGGAGGGGGAGGAGGAGGACGAGGGCCAGGGCGAGGGCAATGGCGAGGGCGAGGACGAGGACGAGGACGAGGAGGTGGAGGAGAAGGAGGAGGAGGAGGAGGAGAAGAGGAGAAGGACGAGGAGGTGGACGAGGAGAAGGAGGGGGAGGGGGGAGGGGGAGGTGGACGAGAGGAGGAGGAGGAGGAGGAGGAGGAGGAGGAGGAGAGGAAGGAGGGGGGAGGGGAGGCGGGGAGGATGAGGATGAGGAGGGAGGGGGAGGAGGAGGAGGAGGAGGAGGAGGAGGGGGAGGGCAAGCTAGAGGAGGGGGGGTTAGGTGCGCTCATGTCGTATATCACATCCTACCCCTCCCTCCCATCCCTTACCATGGCGTAGATCCCCGCTCTACTCGCACAGTCGGATGTCGAGCAGGGCAATGATCCCGAAAGGGTACGCGATGCATTGTAGAGCACGGCATGGCATGGCGTAGAAGAGCACCGCAAAGCGTAGTATGTCACAGCATGACGTAGCGTGGCGTAGTGAAGAATTGCATCATAAAGTTTTGCAACGCAAAGCATGGCATCGCACAGTCGCACAGCGGCCCCGAACATAACATTGCATAGCATGGCGTTGCTGATCAAAGCGTAGCATGGCATAGCACGGCGTGGCACTGAAGCACTGCATATCACAGCTTCAGCTGACGGCATGGCATCGCGCAGCGGAACGCAACCTAGCATTGCATTGCATGCCGTGGCATGGCACGGGAAATGAGGCCAGCGTTGCAGCGGGAGCACTATTCAGGACGAGCGGAAGTACGGAAATGAGGCCAGCGCTGCAGCGGGAACACGATTCGGAACGAGCGGGGCCCGACAATGGGGCGGGCGCCTCAGCGAGAGCAGCATTTTGGAACAACACAACATGCGAAAACCCAACTCTGGGGAATCATGTGTGTAAAAAACAGTACGCGGGGGGGGGCACTCCCAACCCGTCATCAGGGGAAGGAGGAGAGTAGTATTCATATTGAGTAATTGTGGAGGAGTTGGAGGAGGAGGAGGAGGAGGAGAAGGAGGAGGAGGAGGAGGCGCAGGATGTGCAGGTGTGCCTCCTGCCCCCGTCTTGGAGACTTGGAAGGGGGGGGGGGAAGGCGCCCGCGGCCCCCAGGGGCGGGCGGCCTCCCTGCCTCTCGCGGCGCTATCCCCCCCCCTCGGCGTGCGGAGCCTCCCCTCCCCCCCTCTGGCCTCTCGGCATCGCTCGGACGTGTGCATGGGAGCGCCATCGGGGAGCGTCGAGGCGAGGAGCATCGGGGAGCATCTTCCAGGCGAGGGCCCTCGAGGAACATGTCAGGCCAGCTTGCGAAAGATCCATGCGCGACTCCTTCTTTTGAGGCGAACCATCGAGGAGCACTTGTAGGCCCTCTTGCGAAAGGTGCACGCGCAAAGCTCCCCCTTCTCCTCCCCCTTTTCCTCCCCCTCCTCCTCCTCCTCCTCCTCCTCCTCCTCCTCCTCCTCCTCCTCCTCCTCCTCCTCCTCCTCCTCCTCCCCGTCGCCAGGGTCAGGGTTCGGAGCAGATGGGGTCGGAGGAACGCGCCGCATCGCCGACGCATCACCCATGCGGCTCGATGTGGGGCCCGATTTGCCTCACGTCGACGTCGCCGATGCATCGCCGATGTATCGGCGATGCGGCGCGGTCCTCCGACCCCATCTGCTCCGACGCCATCCAGGAGGCCTCTATCCTCTTGCGGAAGAAGCGCTTGCGAAGCCCGAACAGTGCGCGGGGAATGGATGTCCCAGCGATGGTGAGCTGGTGGCGCCCATCGGTCGTTGAAAGTAGGTATTGTTTGATCGCTAGATTCCGATCTAATTTAAGCGCTTTCCTACTTCAACGATCGAGTGGCTTCACCTTTCCGTCCTCCTGAAGGGGCGGACGGAACCCAATCCATTCATAACGCTGTCCTACTTCATGTTTCTACCTATTGCGAAGGCCTTGCTGCCGATGCCGCCGACCCTGTAGGCAGCGACGACGAAGACAATGGAGGTAGAGGAGTCCAAGATGCCCTCAGATAGCTCGAAGACGGCGCCAGATGCCTGCACGGTCGTCCGAAGACAGCTCAAGAGACCTCCTCCAGGGTTCGGGAACGGCTCCAGAGAGTGCCAAGATAGGCAAAGAGCGCCCTCAAGTGGCCCGAGAGTGTTCCAAGACGGCGTCAAGCGAGGTCCAAAAGCACCCGCAGAGGTTGTCAAGAGTGCCGCCAGAGGCTGCCAAGAGAGTCTAAAAATTGCGAAAGATCTCCAAGGAGCCTCAAGATAGGCTGAACGGGCCCGCAGACGGTCCCGGAGGGCCAACGGAGCCCCAGGACGCAGGAGGATGAGAGGCGGGGGGCTGCGTATCCGAGGGGGGACCTCCCCCGGGAGTTGCCCCAGGACCCCCCCCCCTGGTTGGGAAGGGATCAAAGGGCCCGCAGACGGCCCTGGAGGGCCAACGGAGCCCCAGGACGCAGGAGGAGCGGGGGGCTGCGTGCCCGAGGGGGGACCCCCCGCTGGAGTCGGGGGGGACCCCCCCCTGGGAGTCGGGAGGGACCCCCCCGAAAGTTGCCCTGGGACCCCCCCCCCCCCCCCCGGCGGGGAAGGGATCAAGGGAAGGGGCTTCCCTTCGACTGAAGGACGACGTTGTTCAGTTGTTGTGTGGACTAGTGTAGGGAGCCCTCGGAAAGCAGAAGAGGCGACGACGCTGTGGGGAAGACAGAAAAGCCTCTCCCACACGCCGACAGTGTCGGCGAACTTCTTCCGACCGATGGGTCAAGATCGAGGCCTCCGCTCGCTCGGCGGAGCGCTCCGTCTCGGATCCGCCGCGCCGCGCGCCGAGGTCAGCCGCGTCGTGAACACGGGCGCCACGGCACCCCGCAGCGGCCGCGGGGTGCCCGCCCGCGCGCCGCTGGCGGAGACGTCCCGCGGCCCCTTCGGGACGACGATGACGACGACGACGACGACGACGACGACGACGACGACGACGACGACGACGTCCCGCGTTGCTCTAAGCCTTCCACCCTGCGGATCGGAGCGACGCGCGACAGGTCAGGGCGCTGAATTGAGGACCGCTTTGGATTCGGAAGGTCGGCAACTGGAACATATACACTACCAGTGGCGGGCTGCTTTTCAATCCCAGGACTTTTTTGAGGGTCGGGGACGACGTCTGGGTGGTGTGGTGTACTACGTACATTTTTATTGATCAGCTCCACTGGGAAACAACCAGAAACGCACACACACACACACACACACACACACACACACACACACACACACCAGGCACCCGTACACACCAGGATCGGTTTTCTTGTGCAAATGTCAGTGCAGGGCTGGAAAAAGCGTCGGTGTACAGAGTTCGGTTCCCTAGAAGGGGCGCGTTGTTCCTTGGGGCATTCTGTGGCTGTTTTTTGAGCCCTCCTCTTGCACCCAAGCGCTCTCGGGGTCAAAGAGGGGCTGCGTTCCTCTATCTTGCGTTCTGGCAACACCTCGACTGCTTCCGCTTGCAAGGCATAGTGTGTCGCCAGGGCCGCCGCCGCGGCACGCTATCCCAAAGTTCTTGGCTGTAATACGGGCGCACTGCCGGCGCGCTCCGCGCGCCAGGGTCGGGGCTCACGTAGCGGGGGTCCGCGAAACGGGGGTCGGCCAATCCCCTCAGTCGGCCACGAGCAGGGAGGGGTAGGGGCTGGGGGAAGACTTCTCAGAAGCACCCCTGCATCTTCCTTAGAGCCCAAAGTCAGCACGACGCCTAAGATGCCGCAATGATGCCTGCTCAGAAGCCGCCAGGGCAGTTGTGATGCCTGCCAGCGCCGTGCCTGAGTCTAACGTCTGATTTAAGCTCGAGGACCCCCCACCCCCCATGGAGGAAGAGGATCGGCCACGCAGGAACCCCATGATTCTTAGAAGGCGTGGGCCCTGTCTACAGATGTAAAGCCGGCGCCCTTCTAAGAAGCAGCCTTCTTCTGAGAAGTCTTCCCCCTTACTCTACACCCCTCTGCGCGCCGCCAAGAAGGGGCCTCGACCTGACCGCCGCCTCCGCCCGAGCGGCGGGGAGGGGGGGCAGGGAGAGGATGGCCGCCCTCCACCGATGCCACCGCGGCCGAGCGGCATTTGGATCGACTCCTCCGCCTTCGCTGCCGCCGGCACCATTGGTTGTCCTGGTTAAGAGCGGCCTGCATCCCCCCCTGAGCTGCGCCCGTGGCCCAGCGCTGAGGCCCGCAGCAGCGCGCGGGGGCCCCATCTGCGGTGCGCGCAGGGGGTATAGGATTGACATAACAAGTTCGTTCTTGCTCCTGTGGCACAGTGTCGGGCTGTAGGGCATTCGTCGGAACATAGTTTTTGACGCTTCGCGTGTCCCCACCAGCCTTCGCGACCTCCCGCCGCTGGCGCTTCCGCCTGCGGCTGTAAACAAAAAAATAACAAAACAAAAGTGTCCCCACCAGCCGGCCCCCGCGCGCGCCCGGGAATTTAGTCGCGGCCGCAGCCCGACCGTGACTGCTCGCCGCCGGCGCCGCCTGCGGCTGTAAAACAAAGTGTCCCCACCAGCTTTTTGCGCTCGGCCTCTGTATACTTAAGCTCGCGCGTAGCCCGCACGACCTTTCGGACGCCTCTTGCGCTTTCGCTTGAGGCCGCGACAAAAAAATGTCCCCACCAGCCGATCCAGAAACAGATCGCCAGGCGAGTTGCCTTGTTGATCGGAAGTGTAGAAGCATGAAGAGTAACAACCGCCTTGGAAGTGTTTTCTCGGAGGTCGCTCGGGGCCGCCTTGGGTCCCTCTTGGGTTCCTCGTGGAGCCATTTGAGGCATATTTGGGACCCTCTGGGGGCTCTGTTGGGGGGTCTAAGGGGGCCCTCTTGGGGCTCTTTGGGGGGTCTGGGGGGCCTCTTGGATCGATCAAAAAAGGGGGGGAATCAATTTTGCAACCCCCTCGGAAGCTCCAAGATGACCTCTTGAGGGCTTCTTGGGCCGCTCTTGGGCGCCTCTTTGGCGCTCTTGGGGTCGTTTCGGGCCCCTCTAGGGCCTTGCTGGGGCCATCCTGGAGCCATCATGAAGCCTAATAAGCTCATCCCTACGTGTTGCAATCTATGTGGTGCAGATCATGTTTGTTCGCAGTGAACTGTCAATTCCAGTGCTCGCGCAATCCTCCCGCCCACCCACCCGCAACGGGGTTTGCACAGCCCATGAGGCGGCAATTGTGTTGCGTGCCTGACGCTGGCTGGCGCATCGCTGCGGCCGCGCCAGCGCGCGCAGGCTCGCGCGCAAAACAGCCAGCTAGCCTGGCGCGACCGACGCGGCCAGGGTGGAATGACCGCTGGGGACTTCGCAGCGCGTCTTATAAGCCGCATTGACGCGCGGGCACTTCAGTGGGAGTCCGAAATTCGGGTGGGCGCGGTATCGTGGCAACGGCGACAAAGGCAGACACGATGATGATTGCAACGATGCGAATGACGCCGATGACGATGACAACGGTAAGGCAAATGACGGCGCCGATGCTGATCACGCCAGTGACGATGATGGTGTCTTCGCGTCGGTGATGAAGGTTTTGGAATGAGTTCGACATGCGCGCGCGGCCGACGGGCGCGAGTGGCCCGCATGGTACTTTTTGACATGGATTGTGCCCCCCTAGCACGCGCACGAGGGCGTTCGAACGATTTCGACATGCGGCGCGAGAGACCCGCTTGGTTTCCTGTTTAAGAATTCGCAATCCCGCACGCGCAGACTGCTTTTTTATTTGAAAACTGACGTTGCCAAACCATGTGTGTTTCATACGCTTGCTGGCACAATTCACCACAACGGTACCCACGTTTCGGTGGCCCTCCGCCAGCGCAGTTATTCTGCCTAGGCGCCAGAACATAAACAGGGTGTCGCACGTTTCCGGGACGCTCGGTTGCGATCTTCTTCGGCATCTGAGGTTTTTTTGAATGGTTCGGGCATGCGCGCTCGACGACGCGCGCGTGTGCACTTCGCCCCGCCGGTTGCAAAATATTTGTCCGACAACACGCGCGCAAGAGCGCTCGAATGACCTGAACATGCGCTCGCGAAAAAAATGGAAATATAAAAAACGTGTGTTCGCATCCGATGGACATAATGTACTGTGACAACGATGGTTTCTTAAACGTGCGCGCGCGTGTGCACTGCCCCCATGTTGCAAAAAAATGTGGGAAACGGCTTACCCGAACGCGCGCATAATTTTGCAAAACGATGCGGGGGGTCGATAAGGGACTGTTTGGGATGGTGTGGACTCATTTTTAGGATGGACGGGTGTGCAGAATCATACACAAACGCAATACGAAAAGGTGGCCAATTCAATTCGGGGGTTGGGAGGTAGACCCGGATACTTTTTAGACCGAAGAACCTACGTGGTGCCATTTATGTGGTGTGGTTTATGTGGTTGCGACGTCGACGACATAGCCGCCAGACCGCCACCCAGGCCCAGACGACCGCCGGCGACGAGGCGGCGACGGCGCGGCGACGGCTACAACATAGCCGCCAGGTCGCCGCGCAAGCCCAGACGACGGGCGGCGACGGGGTGGCGACGGCGACCACATAGCCGCCAGACCGACGCGCAGGTCCAGTTCCGCAAACCAGAAGCAACAACCCCTAAGTGCAAGCACTGTTTGGAGAAATGGTGACCAATCCGATTCAGGCCCTGAGCCCTGAGCTGCACCTGCGTGAAACACATTAATTTTATTTGCCGAGAGCTTTTTATCTTCTGGCGGCGGGAACCCAAGTAGCACAGGACAATTGTGCAACCAAGGATGTAAGTCAGTTTGACTTAAGCCAGTTTGGCTCAAGTTTGGCGCAAGCACGTCATTATTTGAGTCATCCGTTTCTGCGGCAGCCCAAGATTTAGGCGCCTCTGCTTTGTTGCGGCGTTATGCCTACGCATCGGCGGCAAGTATGGAGTACGATCAGCATCTTGCATTGGGTGTATCACGTCGGACTGGTTATGGGTGCAGAAAAGTCGAAAGAGAATGGCGCAACTGTTGTAATTCACGTTGGACCCCACAAGACTGGTACGAAAACAGTTCAACACGAGTTGAGCGACCGGGCGTCCCTGCTGGAAAAAGACGGTTGGACATTGCTGCGCCCTGCATCATTCGGAAGTTTGCTAGGCTCGCAGAGGAGGATTCAAGTCGCCAACGTAGCTCGGTGCTATGCCGAGTTGCCTTTGCCTTATGTTGTAAATCAAACCCAAACTTGTTTGGATTGGCGGGAGTACATTGACAAGCTCAGGGGTACCTCCCATCACGTGGTGATGTCTAGTGAGGTTTTCGCCCATCGGACAGCGCAGATCGCGCAGCTCGCCTCTGATTTAATGCCCGTCACTACTAAAATCATCGTGGTTTATCGACCTTTCTACGAATGGATCGCAAGCGTCTACCGTGAGATAAATGCAAAAAGAGGCATTTCAAAAGCAGGTTTCGCTTCTTGGTTAACCGATTCAGTAATGGAGGAGTACGCTGCAAATCTTTCTTCGACTTCAGTGTACAGTAAATACGCGGCCCATTTTTCTGACGTTGTGATGCACAACTTGGACTCCTCTCTTTTGACACATATTACGTGCGAAGACCTTGGAGCTCCGATGGCTTGTGCTAGGTTCCGGAGATCAGACATGGCACACCAAAACGTCAAACGAAAAGAAGATTCAACAGGTGAATGCCTCAGCCCTGCACAGCGGCAAACAATGGAAACCATATCAATAGATCTTCATCGGACGGCCTTTGGCATCTTCGCACCTTTTCCGGCTTCCGATTTCCATGACCAGCTTTCCAATTGTTTCGGCAACCGTTGAGCTAAAGCTTGGAGAGTCACGCCAGCAAAAGTCCGATGATCTTAGCAGGCTCAATCATCTCGCTACGGCTTTTCCCCAAACATATTGCTGAACGGGGTGCTGTTGTGATAGAAGCTAACTCCGGCCGAGGGAAGGGGAAGCAGATACATCCTCACAAAAGTTTGATGGTCCGGGCCGTTTCGCTTGAGACATCCTCACAACTCTCGTTTCTGAGTTGGCCGGGATTGGCCGTTTCGCCTGAGACATCCTCGAAAAGTTGCGCTCCGGGACGCCGCGCGAGAGGTTGTCCGGGCCGTTTCGCTTGAGACATCCTCGAAACTCTGAGCCCCGAGGTGCCGTGCGAGAGGTGGTCCGGGCCGTTTCGCCTGAGACATCCTCGAAACTCTGAGCTCTGAGATGCCTTGCGCGAGGTGGTCCGGCCCGTTTCGCCTGAGACATCCTCGAAACTCTGACCTCGGAGATGCCGCGCGAGAGGTGGTCCGGCCCGTTTCGCCTGAGACATCCTCGAATTTCTGAGCTCTGAGATGCCCTGCGCGAGGTGGTCCGGCCCGTCTCGCCTGAGACATCCTCGAATTCTGAGCTCTGAGATGCCGTGCGCAAGGTGGTCCGGCCTGTTTCGCACAAGACATTCTCGCAACTCTGAGCTCCCAGATGCCGCGCAAGAGGTGGTCCAGCCTGGGGGCCCAGAAGACCACATGTTACATATCCTCCCTGGGACCCTGGGAGCCCGCCTGAGACATTCTCGAACTTCTGAGCTCTGAGATGCCCTGCGCGAGGTGGTCCGGCCCGTCTCGCCTGAGACATCCTTGCAACTCTGAGCTCTGAGATGCCGTGCGCAAGGTGGTCCGGCCCGTTTCGCACAACACATTCTCGCAATTTTGAGCTCTCAGATGTTGTGCAAGAGGTGGTCCAGCCTGGGGGCCCAGAAGACCACATGTTACATATCCCCCCTGGGAGCCCCAGGAGGCCCCAGAGAGCTTCAGGAGACCGCAGGACGCCCAGGACAGGCCCCAGAGGTCCGCAGGAGATTCCCAGGAGGCTCCCAGGAGGCCCCAGGAGGTCCCCTATCAGAACGTGTCAAGTTAACACACATCCGGTGTCGATTCGTTGATTTGTCATGCTCTTTTGCCCCCCCCCCCTTCCATTTTGGGGGGCCCCGACGGCCACATGTTAGATATCCCCCCCTGGGAGCCCCAAGAGGCTTCAGGAAGCCCCAGGTGGGGTCCAGGAGGCCACAGGAGGCCCAGGAGGAAGCCCCAGGAGGTCACCAGGAGGTCCCAGGAGGCCCCAGGAGGCCCCCGCAACTCGGAGCTCTGAGACGCCGCGCTCGAGGTGGTCCGGCCCGTTTCGCCTGAGACTTCCTCGCAGCACGTTTCGCCCGAGACATCGTCGCAACTCTGGGGTCCGAAATGCCGCGCGCGAGGTGGTCCAGCCCGTTACGCTGGAGACATCCTCGCAACTCTGGGCTCCAAGATGCCCTGCGCGAGGTGGTCCGGCCCATCTCGCCTGAGACATCCTCGCAACTCTGAGCTCTGAGATGCCGTGCGCAAGGTGGTCCGGCCCGTTTCGCACAAGACATTCTCGCAATTTTGAGCTCCCAGATGCCGCGCAAGAGGTGGTCCAGCCTGGGGGCCCAGAGGACCACATGTTAGTGAGGGGGCCGTCTACAGGAAGGGGGGGCCACCCCAAAACTCTAACAGCCAGGCCGGGGGGCACAGCTAACATGTAATATTCAAAATTACGTTTTTGTCCGAAGGCATGGTTTGGAAAATCCAAAATGATGGTTTGTGGTTGTTTTTGCCCTGAAGGGCTGTGTGTGCTTGAATTCAGAAATCGTGATTTTATTGTGGGAAGGCTTCGCCTCTTTCGCCGTTCTGGAAGTGTTGTTGCACGATGAACGCCATGTGCGAAACATGTTTGTGGGGAGTTGCGTGTGTAGTTTCATTCGCGGTTGATCGCGTAGTTGGTTTTGTTATTGTTCGTATCCATCACGCTCCACCCAGCAATAGTACCCAGGCGAAATCTCTTGATCAGGGAAGTGCGGGAGCATTCCGTGTAACAAAGAGAAACTGATGGGGAAGCCGTCAAACTGAATTTCGTGGGGCAGCCTTGGCACGCCCGGGAGTGAGTGTACATTCGCGGCCATTGCCGAAACAGGCAGGGCGCAGAAGAATGATGAGGGGGCGGGGGAGGAGGAGGTGGGGGAGGAACACGAGGAGGACGAGGACTAAAAGGAAGAAGGGAGGAGCGACGGGAGTAGCAGGAGGGGGGCGAGCAGAAGTATGATGAGCAAGCTTTGGGGGGAGGAAGAGGAGGGGGAGTAGGAGGAGGAGGAGGAGAAGGAGGAGGAGGAGGAGGAGGAAGAGGAGGAGGAGGAGGAGGAGGAGGAGGACGAGGAGGATTGGGCGAGGAGGAGGAGGAGGAGGAGGAGGAGCGTACAACGCGCCCACGCGCGTGCGCGCGAGGTGTGAATTCTGCATTGTCCTCAGCGGTCTGGCAACGAAGGGGCATGGAAACGGAGGGCTTCTTGGGCGGTGACCGAATGGGTGTTCCAGGTGGCGCGGGGCTGCAGCGCGCCAGCCACGTGGCTCAGCGCACAGCGCGCCCACGCGCGCGCGCGCCGGCGCGAGCTGTGAATTCTGTATCATCCACAATTGAAAGGCCGCAATGTTGGCATGGAACCTCAAGTGGTCCCCTAGCGGGGACCGATTGGATTTCCGATTTACCGTGGGTTTGTAGCACGTCGGCGAAGCGGCTCAGCGTGCAACGCGCCCGCGCGCGCGGGCGCGAGCTGTGAATTCTGTGTTATCAACGAAAGAAGGGCAGTCATGCTGTTCTGGAAACTGAAGTGGCCCCTCAGCGGTGACCGATTGGATTTCCAAATTGACGCAGGGATGCAGCACATTGGCCAAGTGGCTCAGCGCACAAGTCGCCCGCGCGCGCGGGAGCGAGCCGCCACTCTGCATTATCCAGAACAGGAGGGCCGCCATGGTGGCTAGCAGCCCCTTAGCGGTGACCGATTGTTTTTCCAATTTAACATGGGCTTGTAGCACGTCGGCCAAGTGTCTCAGCGTGCAGCGCGCCCACGCGCGCGCGCGAGCTGTGAGTTCTGCCCGCAATTGCAAGGCCGCCATGCTGGCCTGGGAAATCAAGCGGCCAATTAGCGGTGACCGATTGAATTTCCGAGTTAGCTCGAGTTTGTAGCATTTTGGTTAAGTGGTTCAGCGCACAACGGGCCCACGCGCGCGCGCGCGCCCGCTTGCGCTCGCGCGCGCGCGAGCTGTGAATTCTGCATCACCAACAATAGAGTGGCCGCCATGTTTGCTTAGAAACTTTAATGCCCCCTTAGCAGTAACCGACGGATTTCCAAGTCTGCAAAAGGTCGGAGCATGACGATTAAGTTGTGCAGCGCGCAGAGCGCCCACGCCTGCGCGCGCAGGCGCGAGCTGTGAACCCTGTATTTTCCGGAAGACAAATGCCGCCATGTTGGCTTGTGAACTCAAGCGGCCCCTTAGCGGTGGCCGAAGGTATTTTCCATGTTGAACGTGGGTTTGTAGCATGTCGGCCAAGTTGCTCAGCGTACAAGGCGCCTCGCGCGCGCGCGAGTTGTGAATTTCCGTGCTACCCGCAGTAGAGGGCCCGCCATGTTGGCCTGCAAACTCAAGTGGCCCCTTTGCGGTGGCTTCCAGCATGTCAGCCAAGTGGCTCAGCGCGCAACGCGCCCACCCACGCGCGCGCGGGCGCGAGTTGTGAACCCTGGCCCAAAGTAGAAGGGCCGCCGTGTTGGCATGGAAACCCGGATTGATTTCCAGGTTAGCACTGGTTTGTGGCATGTTGGCCAAGTGGTTCAGCGCTCAACGCGCCCACCCGCGCGCGCGCGAGTTGTGACTTCTGGATTGCTGGATTACCCATAATAGAAGGGCCGCCACGATTGCCTGGCAACTGAAGTGCAACCCTATCGTTGGCCGAGTCGATTTCCGAGTTACCATGAGTTTGCAGCGTGCTGGTTAAGTTGTGAATTCTTTATTGCACGAAATAGAGTGGCCGTCATGTTGGCCTGGAAGCCATAGTGGCCCCTTAGCGGTAGCCGATTGGTTTTCCCAGCTAACCTAGGGTTGCCGCATGTCGGCCAAGTTGCTCAGCGTACAACGCACCCGCGCGCAAGCGCGGGCGCGAGTTGTGACCTCTGTATCGCGCACAACAGAAGGGCCGCCGTATTGGCTTGGAAACTCAAGTGGCCCTCTAGCGATGACCGACTTGATTTTCAATTTAACATGGGTTTGTAGCATGTCGCACAAGTGGCTCAGCGCAAAGGGCGCCCACGCGCGCGCACGAGCAGTGGCTTACGAACTATCCACACCAGAAGGGCCGCTATGTTTGCTTGGAAACTAAAGTTGCCCGTGTTGGACCCCCTAGTTAACATGTGGTTGTGCCATGATGGCCAAGTAGCTCAGCGTAGAACGCGCCCGCGCTCGCGGGCGCGAGCTGTGAACTCTGCATCATCCACGACATAGGACCGCCGTGCTGGCTTGGCAATTCAGGCGGCCCCGTGGCGGTGGCCGAATGGATTTCCAAGTGAACATGGGGTTGTAGCATGCCGGCCAAGTGGCTCAGCGTACAACGCGCGCACGCGCGCGTGCGGGCTGTGCATCCTGTACTACCCACAATAGAAGGGCCGCTGTCTCCTGGAAACTCATGTGGCCCCTGAGCGGTGACCGATTGGAACTCCGAGTTCACGTGGGTTTGTAGCATGTGGCTGAACGTACAACGCGCCCACGCGCGCGCGCCCCCACCCCCCCCGGCGCGTGCGAGCTCTGAAATCCGTACTACCCGCAATATCGGGCCCGTTATGTTGGCATGGAAACTCAAGTGGTCCCTCCGCAGTAACCGATTGAATTTCCGAGTTAACATGGGGGTTGTCGCGTATCAGCCAGGTGGCTCTGCGTACACGTCGCCCACGCGCGCGCTAGCTGTGAACTCTGTATTATCCACCGTACAACGGCCACCATGTTGGCATGGAAAATCGAATTGACCAATAAACGGTGACTGATTGTATTCCGAGTTAACATGGGTTTGTAGCATGTCGGTCACGTGGTTTAGCGTACAACGCGCCCGCGCGCGAGATGTGACTTCTGGACTACCCACATTAGAAAGGGCCGCCATGTTGTGGCCTGGAAACTCAAATGGCCCCTTAGCGGTGATCGATTGGATTTCAAAGTTAGCATGAGTTTGTAGCGTGTCGGTTGCGTGGCTCGATGTACAAAGCGCAACCGCGCGCGCGCGCCCGCGCCCGCGCGAGCGCGAGTCGTGAATCTTGGGTTACCCACAATAGAAAGGCCGCCGTGTTGGCCTGTAAACGAAGGTGGCGAGGCGAAGAAGCCATAATCCAATGCAACTTGATGTTCCTAAGGTTTTTGCAGGATCTTGGTTTCTTGGGAGGTGCCTGGGGAGGCGGGAGTGGCAGTTGGAACCTCCTTGGAGCTGAAAGAGGAGGAGGGGGAGAAGGACGAGGAGGAGGAGGAGGAAGAGGAGGAGGAGGAAGAGGCGGAGGAGGAGGAGGAGGAAGAGGTGGAGGACGGGGAAGGGGGAGGCGGAGAAGGAGGAGGATGAGGAGGAGGAAGAGGAGGATGAATAGGAGGAGGATGGGAAAGAGGAGGAGGGTGAGGAAGAGGAGGAGGAGGAGGGGGAGAACCCCCCAACGGACTCCCCCCCGGACCCCCCGGGGACCCCTCGCCCTAGTGTACACAGCCATTTCATATGGTTGCGCTCGAAAGGGTCGCACGTAACCAAAACGCGAAGAATATGGTTACGAGCGACGCCTCACAAACTTGAGCTATCAAAATGCATTGAACACTCCCGTAACCAGAATCGTTCCGGAACGATGCTCGCATAACCAAATCGTAACCATATTTTCAGCTTTCCAACACAATCATAACCAAACTACACAATCCGTCACCAAATCATAACCAAATCGTAATCAAATCACATCCAAATCATAACCAAACCGTAAGTATATCGAAACGACCATGTTCGACATTGCCGATGGGGCTGAAGAAGGGGGCGGGCGAAGCAGGAGGGAGTCTGCCCAAGCTGGTACACTGTGGTTTCCATAATGCTGGCTAAAGGCCTCAAGAACAGCCCCAAGTGCTTGCTTAGCGTAGCCACGGAGCCTCCAAAATACGCCCTTGACGTTGCGAAATCAATGGATATGCAGTGTGCCTGTCAGGCAGATGTTCGCTGTATCGCCGAATTACTCACCCCCGATGGGCCTTTGATGCCCCAATATGTTGCAAGAGATAGCTGAACGTCCCCACCCGAACAAATAATAATAACACGCATGAATAAGGAGAGGGAGTCCTCCTCCTCATCATCCTCGTCCTCCTGCAGTCTTCCGTCTTCCTCGTCCTCCTCCTCCGTGCCCCATAAGGAGCTCCACTTGTGGCCCTACTGGGTGCTTCCGCATGGCGCCGTCATCTTCATTTCAACATACACCTCACAGTGATCACGCACCGTTCGGAGGTCGACCTATGCCCCCAACGGGTGCGTCCGCATGCAGCCGTCGCCGTGTCGGCATTCCCCTCTCGAGGATCGTGCCTCATAGGGAGCTCCAACAGGTGCGTCCGCATGGTGCCGCTGTCCTCATTTTGGCATACTCTTCATGAGGATCGTGCCTCATGGGGAGCTCCGACTATGGCCCCAGCGGGTGTGTCTGGATGGCGCCGCCGTCCCCGTGTCGGCACACTTCTCATTAAGGATCGCGCCCCTCGTGGGTCTCTACCTATGGCCCCGACCAGTGCGTCCGCATGCCACCGCCGCTACCAAATCTGCCCAGTAGGGCGTTCCATTGGGATTCATTCCGCGTGTACGCTTTCCCCGCCAATTGCGGCACAACCCTCGCGCGAGGCGTGCCAAATGGGAACCCTCACCTGGCCCATTGGTTGTGCTGGCGTGGCGTTCCTGCCCATTTCGGCACACCCCTCACGCGGAGCGTGCCCGTCATGGAATTCCACCAATGGGCTGAATGGAGGTGCTCGCACGGCGCTGCCGCCCCCATTTCGGCACACCCCTTACGTGGATCGTCTCCTCTGGGACCTCCACTTCTTGCCCTGTTGGGCGTGACTACATATCTTCCCCGTCGATTTCAGCACTTTCCTCACTAGTATCATGCCCCTCAGGGAGTTCGGCGCCCTCCTGCCCACCTCTTCGGCAGCTCCCGATCCTGACTACCCTGCAGCGCGCATCGTAAAAAGAACATGCCGTGCTCCACGCCACATGCAGCTGCATCAGGCCTGGCTCTTCGCAACACTAACTATTCAGCTGCCTACGGCAAGTCCCGCCACCGCATCTGGGTTGTGGGCTATAGGCCTCTTGGATGTTCGCTAGGATATCGTGGGAGGCCTCTCGGGGGCTGTTGGATGCAGTTTGCAGGCCTTTTGGCAGCCGTCTGGGGGCCTCTTCAGGGGCTTCATTTTGGCCTCTTGGGGGGGCCTCTTGGGGGTCTCTTGGGGCTTCCTGGAGGCATCTTTGGGCCTCCTGGGGTATTGCAGGGCTTTGCAGGGTATGGTCTTTGCATGGTCTTTGCATGGTGGCCTTTGCATGGTCTTTGCAGGGTCTTTGCAGGGGGGGCGGTGCAGTCGCCGGTCCGCGTCCCGCGGAGGGGGGCCCTTTACAAGACTACAGACTACAGAAACCCTGCCAGACAGCACTTGGGCACATCATCCGTTTCCACGACGGACCCCATTTATCCAAATCGTAACCATATTAGAACGTAACCAAATCGTAACCAGATTTGATATAGCGTAACCAAATCGTAACAAGCTTAGAGCTCTGCATATTCAGATCATAACCAAATCACACTTCGTAATCAATTTTCGCGCAACCAAATCAAAACAATGAACCCCTCTCATACAAAATTGGTCCAACAAGAGGACGATTAGGTTACGCACATGCACGCAACAAACCATTGTACTTTACAATACTTTGGGCGCTTGATTTGGTTACGACGTCTTGTCTTCTAGGGCGGGGACCCGCCTCTGGGTCCCACCCCCTGGGACGCCCGCCTCCTCCGCGGGCAAGGGACAACGGGAAGGGGCTTCTCTTCTACGTAATTACGACATTGTGTTCGATCCCCCTTATTTGTTCGATCCCTTTTGCGACGACGTCGATTCAAAGGAGGCTGGCGTATTTTAGTTTGGATTGGACTGGCCTCGAGGAGCTTCTCACACACGCCGACAGGGTCGGCGGATTTCAATCAAGTGCTGAGCCAACAAACTTGGTGGGTGTGTCTCATATATTTGAATCATGGGCTGGGTCCCCAGCGTGGTGGGAATGTTTCAGGATATATCCCACACTGCTCGCCCATCCCTTCATTAAGCACCTCGCCACCTTCGCCGAGGATTATCTGCATGCTCTGTCAAATGTGAATGCGACTGCAGTGCATGTGCGACGTAGCATAACACTTAAAGTTGATTGAGCATGCATGAGCGCTATGTACTTGTATAGCGTTGTGAGCACTTGATGTTCGTAGTCTGAGCGGTTTGAACTATGCCCTTGCGTCCACAACGCATGCACCCGAACTGACATGCAGGCTATGGGGGGGGCGGGCCACGGCGTTTCGCACCCTCCTTTGTGGAGATTCGGAGGTCCGAGATGGCCTAGGGGCTAACGAGGGGCCCAAGGCTCTACACAGTCGGGGCGCTAAACAAGGAACCCTTCTCGTTGGGGAGGGGCTCCGTGTTCCTTCATTGTTTTGCAGCTTGCCTCAGGTTTTCCTTATGTTTTCGATCAGAAATCGAAGTTTAACTTATTGAAAAAGGGGCCTCGTTCCTTATTTATCGTTCCTTAGGTCAATGCCCCGACTGTAGGCCACTATGGGCTCCCTCAGGCGCCCCTACCGCCTTGCGTTGAGCAGAACAAGCAGCAATGTAGGACGTCGACCGGCACCCACCCTTCCAGACCCGTGCCCTCTCGCGTTGGCGCCGAGCTGCTGCCGAGGTCGCTCGATCGCTCGCTCCCCTTCGCCTTCCTCCCCCTCCCCCTCGACCTCCCCGCGCTCCCCCTCCCGTCTTCGAAGACGCAGAGCTGCACACAACACCTCCCTGGAGGTCCACGTTGCACCCCCCCTGGCGGCGGCTCCTGCGCTGCTCCACGTCGCGCCGCGCGCGCCAGGGAGGGCCCGGCATCGACGCAGGAAATCCGTGTGGAATTCCGGCAAGCCATGTTTGAGGCGTCGTCCCGTCCTTTCCTCGGGGGCGGCAAAGAGGGGGGAGATTCTTTGCCTCCTCCTCCTCCTCCTCCTCCTCCTCCTCCTCCTCCTCCTCCTCCTCCTCCCTCCTTCTCCTCCCTCCTCCTTCTCCTCCTTCTCCTCCTTCTCCTCCTCCTCCCCCTGTGGAGGACAAGGGGGGGGGATATTATGGCGTGGGCCATGATATATCCCCCGATCGCATGGCGCCTCTTCTTGCTTCATTGCGTCCCTGGCACCCCTGCTGGGCCGCGCACGTGCCGCCGGTCATGATCTGCACCCCCCCCTCCTGGACGCCCCCCTCTTGGCCGCTCCCGATGTATACAGTGGCCTTTTCATACATGGGGCCCCGAGTCGGGAACGAAGGGCTCTTTTTTTGTGGTTGCCACGGCGAGCCTCGGCCGCGAATGGGCTCCCCGACTTGGCTCGAAGAGCGGCCCGGCAAACGAAGCCCCCACTCCGAGCCCAAGGCGTCCCTTGTTTGAGCGCCTTGCTTGCCTACAGCTCGAACTAAGTAGAGAAAACTAGCATTGTCTCTCAAACAAAACCCAGAGTACAATGAGTTTTTTGGTCCCAGCTCTGATAGCAGACCGATCCCAGGCGTCTAGATACTCTTGACTAGCGCTGCTAATAATTTTCTCTCGATTGCTGTGCCTTCAGAGCGTGAGTTACCTATCCCGCTTTCGCTTCCAGGCAAAGCCAAGTCATGCCAAGTCATGCCAAGTCATACCGCCGGCGACGAGGCGGCGACGGCGCGGCGACGGCTACAACATAGCCGCCAGGTCGCCGCGCAAGCCCAGACGACGGGCGGCGACGGGGTGGCGACGGCGACCACATAGCCGCAAGACCGACGCGCAGGTCCAGTTCCGCAAACCAGAAGCAACAACCCCTAAGTGCAAGCACTGTTTGGAGAAATGGTGACCAATCCGATTCAGGCCCTGAGCCCTGAGCTGCACCTGCGTGAAACACATTAATTTTATTTGCCGAGAGCTTTTTATCTTCTGGCGGCGGGAACCCAAGTAGCACAGGACAATTGTGCAACCAAGGATGTAAGTCAGTTTGACTTAAGCCAGTTTGGCTCAAGTTTGGCGCAAGCACGTCATTATTTGAGTCATCCGTTTCTGCGGCAGCCCAAGATTTCGGCGCCTCTGCTTTGTTGCGGCGTTATGCCTACGCATCGGCTGCAAGTATGGAGTACGATCAGCATCTTGCATTGGGTGTATCACGTCGGACTGGTTATGGGTGCAGAAAAGTCGAAAGAGAATGGCGCAACTGTTGTAATTCACGTTGGACCCCACAAGACTGGTACGAAAACAGTTCAACACGAGTTGAGCGACCGGGCGTCCCTGCTGGAAAAAGACGGTTGGACATTGCTGCGCCCTGCATCATTCGGAAGTTTGCTAGGCTCGCAGAGGAGGATTCAAGTCGCCAACGTAGCTCGGTGCTATGCCGAGTTGCCTTTGCCTTATGTTGTAAATCAAACCCAAACTTGTTTGGATTGGCGGGAGTACATTGACAAGCTCAGGGGTACCTCCCATCACGTGGTGATGTCTAGTGAGGTTTTCGCCCATCGGACAGCGCAGATCGCGCAGCTCGCCTCTGATTTAATGCCCGTCACTACTAAAATCATCGTGGTTTATCGACCTTTCTACGAATGGATCGCAAGCGTCTACCGTGAGATAAATGCAAAAAGAGGCATTTCAAAAGCAGGTTTCGCTTCTTGGTTAACCGATTCAGTAATGGAGGAGTACGCTGCAAATTGTTCTTCGACTTCAGTGTACAGTAAATACGCGGCCCATTTTTCTGACGTTGTGATGCACAACTTGGACTCCTCTCTTTTGACACATATTACGTGCGAAGACCTTGGAGCTCCGATGGCTTGTGCTAGGTTCCGGAGATCAGACATGGCACACCAAAACGTCAAACGAAAAGAAGATTCAACAGGTGAATGCCTCAGCCCTGCACAGCGGCAAACAATGGAAACCATATCAATAGATCTTCATCGGACGGCCTTTGGCATCTTCGCACCTTTTCCGGCTTCCGATTTCCATGACCAGCTTTCCAATTGTTTCGGCAACCGTTGAGCTAAAGCTTGGAGAGTCACGCCAGCAAAAGTCCGATGATCTTAGCAGGCTCAATCATCTCGCTACGGCTTTTCCCCAAACATATTGCTGAACGGGGTGCTGTTGTGATAGAAGCTAACTCCGGCCGAGGGAAGGGGAAGCAGATACATCCTCACAAAAGTTTGATGGTCCGGGCCGTTTCGCTTGAGACATCCTCACAACTCTCGTTTCTGAGTTGGCCGGGATTGGCCGTTTCGCCTGAGACATCCTCGAAAAGTTGCGCTCCGGGACGCCGCGCGAGAGGTTGTCCGGGCCGTTTCGCTTGAGACATCCTCGAAACTCTGAGCCCCGAGGTGCCGTGCGAGAGGTGGTCCGGGCCGTTTCGCCTGAGACATCCTCGAAACTCTGAGCTCTGAGATGCCTTGCCAGAGGTGGTCCGGCCCGTTTCGCCTGAGGCATCCTCGAAACTCTGACCTCGGAGATGCCGCGCGAGAGGTGGTCCGGCCCGTTTCGCCTGAGACATCCTCGAATTTCTGAGCTCTGAGATGCCCTGCGCGAGGTGGTCCGGCCCGTCTCGCCTGAGACATCCTCGCAACTCTGAGCTCTGAGATGCCGTGCGCAAGGTGGTCGGGCCTGTTTCGCACAAGACATTCTCGCAACTCTGAGCTCCCAGATGCCGCGCAAGAGGTGGTCCAGCCTGGGAGCCCAGAAGACCACATGTTACATATCCTCCCTGGGACCCTGGGAGCCCGCCTGAGACATCCTCGAACTTCTGAGCTCTGAGATGCCCTGCGCGAGGTGGTCCGGCCCGTCTCGCCTGAGACATCCTTGCAACTCTGAGCTCTGAGATGCCGTGCGCAAGGTGGTCCGGCCCGTTTCGCACAACACATTCTCGCAATTTTGAGCTCTCAGATGTTGTGCAAGAGGTGGTCCAGCCTGGGGGCCCAGAAGACCACATGTTACATATCCCCCCTGGGAGCCCCAGGAGGCCCCAGAGAGCTTCAGGAGACCGCAGGACGCCCAGGACAGGCCCCAGAGGTCCGCAGGAGATTCCCAGGAGGCTCCCAGGAGGCCCCAGGAGGTCCCCTATCAGAACGTGTCAAGTTAACACACATCCGGTGTCGATTCGTTGATTTGTCATGCTCTTTTGCCCCCCCCCCCTTCCATTTTGGGGGGCCCCGACGGCCACATGTTAGATATCCCCCCCTGGGAGCCCCAAGAGGCTTCAGGAAGCCCCAGGTGGGGTCCAGGAGGCCACAGGAGGCCCAGGAGGAAGCCCCAGGAGGTCACCAGGAGGCCCCAGGAGGCCCCAGGAGGCCCCAGCAACTCGGAGCTCTGAGACGCCGCGCTCGAGGTGGTCCGGCCCGTTTCGCCTGAGACTTCCTCGCAGCACGTTTCGCCCGAGACATCGTCGCAACTCTGGGGTCCGAAATGCCGCGCGCGAGGTGGTCCAGCCCGTTACGCTGGAGACATCCTCGCGACTCTGGGCTCCAAGATGCCCTGCGCGAGGTGGTCAGGCCCATCTCGCCTGAGACATCCTCGCAACTCTGAGCTCTGAGATGCCGTGCGCAAGGTGGTCCGGCCCGTTTCGCACAAGACATTCTCGCAATTTTGCGCTCCCAGATGCCGCGCAAGAGGTGGTCCAGCCTGGGGGCCCAGAGGACCACATGTTAGTGAGGGGGCCGTCTACAGGAGGGGGGGGCCACCCCAAAACTCTAACAGCCAGGCCGGGGGGCACAGCTAACATGTAATATTCAAAATTACGTTTTTGTCCGAAGGCATGGTTTGGAAAATCCAAAATGATGGTTTGTGGTTGTTTTTGCCCTGAAGGGCTGTGTGTGCTTGAATTCAGAAATCGTGATTTTATTGTGGGAAGGCTTCGCCTCTTTCGCCGTTCTGGAAGTGTTGTTGCACGATGAACGCCATGTGCGAAACATGTTTGTGGGGAGTTGCGTGTGTAGTTTCATTCGCGGTTGATCGCGTAGTTGGTTTTGTTATTGTTCGTATCCATCACGCTCCACCCAGCAATAGTACCCAGGCGAAATCTCTTGATCAGGGAAGTGCGGGAGCATTCCGTGTAACAAAGAGAAACTGATGGGGAAGCCGTCAAACTGAATTTCGTGGGGCAGCCTTGGCACGCCCGGGAGTGAGTGTACATTCGCGGCCATTGCCGAAACAGGCAGGGCGCAGAAGAATGATGAGGGGGCGGGGGAGGAGGAGGTGGGGGAGGAACACGAGGAGGACGAGGACTAAAAGGAAGAAGGGAGGAGCGACGGGAGTAGCAGGAGGGGGGCGAGCAGAAGTATGATGAGCAAGCTTTGGGGGGAGGAAGAGGAGGGGGAGTAGGAGGAGGAGGAGGAGAAGGAGGAGGAGGAGGAGGAGGAAGAGGAGGAGGAGGAGGAGGAGGAGGAGGACGAGGAGGATTGGGCGAGGAGGAGGAGGAGGAGGAGGAGGAGCGTACAACGCGCCCACGCGCGTGCGCGCGAGGTGTGAATTCTGCATTGTCCTCAGCGGTCTGGCAACGAAGGGGCATGGAAACGGAGGGCTTCTTGGGCGGTGACCGAATGGGTGTTCCAGGTGGCGCGGGGCTGCAGCGCGCCAGCCACGTGGCTCAGCGCACAGCGCGCCCACGCGCGCGCGCGCCGGCGCGAGCTGTGAATTCTGTATCATCCACAATTGAAAGGCCGCAATGTTGGCATGGAACCTCAAGTGGTCCCCTAGCGGGGACCGATTGGATTTCCGATTTACCGTGGGTTTGTAGCACGTCGGCGAAGCGGCTCAGCGTGCAACGCGCCCGCGCGCGCGGGCGCGAGCTGTGAATTCTGTGTTATCAACGAAAGAAGGGCAGTCATGCTGTTCTGGAAACTGAAGTGGCCCCTCAGCGGTGACCGATTGGATTTCCAAATTGACGCAGGGATGCAGCACATTGGCCAAGTGGCTCAGCGCACAAGTCGCCCGCGCGCGCGGGAGCGAGCCGCCACTCTGCATTATCCAGAACAGGAGGGCCGCCATGGTGGCTAGCAGCCCCTTAGCGGTGACCGATTGTTTTTCCAATTTAACATGGGCTTGTAGCACGTCGGCCAAGTGTCTCAGCGTGCAGCGCGCCCACGCGCGCGCGCGAGCTGTGAGTTCTGCCCGCAATTGCAAGGCCGCCATGCTGGCCTGGGAAATCAAGCGGCCAATTAGCGGTGACCGATTGAATTTCCGAGTTAGCTCGAGTTTGTAGCATTTTGGTTAAGTGGTTCAGCGCACAACGGGCCCACGCGCGCGCGCGCGCCCGCTTGCGCTCGCGCGCGCGCGCGAGCTGTGAATTCTGCATCACCAACAATAGAGTGGCCGCCATGTTTGCTTAGAAACTTTAATGCCCCCTTAGCAGTAACCGACGGATTTCCAAGTCTGCAAAAGGTCGGAGCATGACGATTAAGTTGTGCAGCGTGCAGAGCGCCCACGCCTGCGCGCGCAGGCGCGAGCTGTGAACCCTGTATTTTCCGGAAGACAAATGCCGCCATGTTGGCTTGTGAACTCAAGTGGCCCCTTAGCGGTGGCCGAAGGTATTTTCCATGTTGAACGTGGGTTTGTAGCATGTCGGCCAAGTTGCTCAGCGTACAAGGCGCCTCGCGCGCGCGCGAGTTGTGAATTTCCGTGCTACCCGCAGTAGAGGGCCCGCCATGTTGGCCTGCAAACTCAAGTGGCCCCTTTGCGGTGGCTTCCAGCATGTCAGCCAAGTGGCTCAGCGCGCAACGCGCCCACCCACGCGCGCGCGGGCGCGAGTTGTGAACCCTGGCCCAAAGTAGAAGGGCCGCCGTGTTGGCATGGAAACCCGGATTGATTTCCAGGTTAGCACTGGTTTGTGGCATGTTGGCCAAGTGGTTCAGCGCTCAACGCGCCCACCCGCGCGCGCGCGAGTTGTGACTTCTGGATTGCTGGATTACCCATAATAGAAGGGCCGCCACGATTGCCTGGCAACTGAAGTGCAACCCTATCGTTGGCCGAGTCGATTTCCGAGTTACCATGAGTTTGCAGCGTGCTGGTTAAGTTGTGAATTCTTTATTGCACGAAATAGAGTGGCCGTCATGTTGGCCTGGAAGCCATAGTGGCCCCTTAGCGGTAGCCGATTGGTTTTCCCAGCTAACCTAGGGTTGCCGCATGTCGGCCAAGTTGCTCAGCGTACAACGCACCCGCGCGCAAGCGCGGGCGCGAGTTGTGACCTCTGTATCGCGCACAACAGAAGGGCCGCCGTATTGGCTTGGAAACTCAAGTGGCCCTCTAGCGATGACCGACTTGATTTTCAATTTAACATGGGTTTGTAGCATGTCGCACAAGTGGCTCAGCGCAAAGGGCGCCCACGCGCGCGCACGAGCAGTGGCTTACGAACTATCCACACCAGAAGGGCCGCTATGTTTGCTTGGAAACTAAAGTTGCCCGTGTTGGACCCCCTAGTTAACATGTGGTTGTGCCATGATGGCCAAGTAGCTCAGCGTAGAACGCGCCCGCGCTCGCGGGCGCGAGCTGTGAACTCTGTATCATCCACGACATAGGACCGCCGTGCTGGCTTGGCAATTCAGGCGGCCCCGTGGCGGTGGCCGAATGGATTTCCAAGTGAACATGGGGTTGTAGCATGCCGGCCAAGTGGCTCAGCGTACAACGCGCGCACGCGCGCGTGCGGGCTGTGCATCCTGTACTACCCACAATAGAAGGGCCGCTGTCTCCTGGAAACTCATGTGGCCCCTGAGCGGTGACCGATTGGAACTCCGAGTTCACATGGGTTTGTAGCATGTGGCTGAACGTACAACGCGCCCACGCGCGCGCGCCCCCACCCCCCCCGGCGCGCGCGAGCTCTGAAATCCGTACTACCCGCAATATCGGGCCCGTTATGTTGGCATGGAAACTCAAGTGGTCCCTCCGCAGTAACCGATTGAATTTCCGAGTTAACATGGGGGTTGTCGCGTATCAGCCAGGTGGCTCTGCGTACACGTCGCCCACGCGCGCGCTAGCTGTGAACTCTGTATTATCCACCGTACAACGGCCACCATGTTGGCATGGAAAATCGAATTGACCAATAAACGGTGACTGATTGTATTCCGAGTTAACATGGGCTTGTAGCATGTCGGTCACGTGGTTTAGCGTACAACGCGCCCGCGCGCGAGATGTGACTTCTGGACTACCCACAATAGAAAGGGCCGCCATGTTGTGGCCTGGAAACTCAAATGGCCCCTTAGCGGTGATCGATTGGATTTCAAAGTTAGCATGAGTTTGTAGCGTGTCGGTTGCGTGGCTCGATGTACAAAGCGCAACCGCGCGCGCGCGCCCGCGCCCGCGCGAGCGCGAGTCGTGAATCTTGAGTTACCCACAATAGAAAGGCCGCCGTGTTGGCCTGTAAACGAAGGTGGCGAGGCGAAGAAACCATAATCCAATGCAACTTGATGTTCCTAAGGTTTTTGCAGGATCTTGGTTTCTTGGGAGGTGCCTGGGGAGGCGGGAGTGGCAGTTGGAACCTCCTTGGAGCTGAAAGAGGAGGAGGGGGAGAAGGACGAGGAGGAGGAGGAGGAAGAGGAGGAGGAGGAAGAGGCGGAGGAGGAGGAGGAGGAGGAAGAGGTGGAGGACGGGGAAGGGGGAGGCGGAGAAGGAGGAGGATGAGGAGGAGGAAGAGGAGGATGAATAGGAGGAGGATGGGAAAGAGGAGGAGGGTGAGGAAGAGGAGGAGGAGGAGGGGGAGAACCCCCCAACGGACTCCCCCCCGGACCCCCCGGGGACCCCTCGCCCTAGTGTACACAGCCATTTCATATGGTTGCGCTCGAAAGGGTCGCACGTAACCAAAACGTGAAGAATATGGTTACGAGCGACGCCTCACAAACTTGAGCTATCAAAATGCATTGAACACTCCCGTAACCAGAATCGTTCCGGAACGATGCTCGCATAACCAAATCGTAACCATATTTTCAGCTTTCCAACACAATCATAACCAAACTACACAATCCGTCACCAAATCATAACCAAATCGTAATCAAATCACATCCAAATCATAACCAAACCGTAAGTATATCGAAACGACCATGTTCGACATTGCCGATGGGGCTGAAGAAGGGGGCGGGCGAAGCAGGAGGGAGTCTGCCCAAGCTGGTACACTGTGGTTTCCATAATGCTGGCTAAAAGCCTCAAGAACAGCCCCAAGTGCTTGCTTAGCGTAGCCACGGAGCCTCCAAAATACGCCCTTGACGTTGCGAAATCAATGGATATGCAGTGTGCCTGTCAGGCAGATGTTCGCTGTATCGCCGAATTACTCACCCCCGATGGGCCTTTGATGCCCCAATATGTTGCAAGAGATAGCTGAACGTCCCCACCCGAACAAATAATAATAACACGCATGAATAAGGAGAGGGAGTCCTCCTTCTGTCTCTTTTCATTTTCATCAGTTTTACTAATTCCTCGTCCTCATGCAGTTTGTTATTGATGTTGTCTTTTTGTTGTGGCTTGTTTTTTTTTTTTTGGTGTTGTTTGCTTTGTTTGTTTTTTTGTTTGTATTATGTTTTTTTTTGCCGTCTTACTGTGTGGTGTTTGGTTTTTTTGTGTATGTTGCTTGTTTGTTTTTTTTTCGTTTTTTTTTTGCTTTCTTTTTTTTTTTGTTTTTTTGTTTTTTTTTTTTTTTCTACTCGTCCTCCTTCCTCCGTGCCCCATCCTGGAGCTCCACTGTGTTTTTTTTTTTTTTTCCTCCGTGCCCCTAGGAGCTCCACTTGTGGCCCTACTGGGTGCTCCGCCGAACTCGTCATCTTCATTTTCAGCACCACACAGTGATCACGCACCGTTCGGAGGTCGACCTATGCCCCCAACGGGTGCGTCCGCATGCAGCCGTCGCCGTGTCGGCATTCCCCTCTCGAGGATCGTGCCTCATAGGGAGCTCCAACAGGTGCGTCCGCATGGTGCCGCTGTCCTCATTTTGGCATACTCTTCATGAGGATCGTGCCTCATGGGGAGCTCCGACTATGGCCCCAGCGGGTGTGTCTGGATGGCGCCGCCGTCCCCGTGTCGGCACACTTCTCATTAAGGATCGCGCCCCTCGTGGGTCTCTACCTATGGCCCCGACCAGTGCGTCCGCATGCCACCGCCGCTACCAAATCTGCCCAGTAGGGCGTTCCATTGGGATTCATTCCGCGTGTACGCTTTCCCCGCCAATTGCGGCACAACCCTCGCGCGAGGCGTGCCAAATGGGAACCCTCACCTGGCCCATTGGTTGTGCTGGCGTGGCGTTCCTGCCCATTTCGGCACACCCCTCACGCGGAGCGTGCCCGTCATGGAATTCCACCAATGGGCTGAATGGAGGTGCTCGCACGGCGCTGCCGCCCCCATTTCGGCACACCCCTTACGTGGATCGTCTCCTCTGGGACCTCCACTTCTTGCCCTGTTGGGCGTGACTACATATCTTCCCCGTCGATTTCAGCACTTTCCTCACTAGTATCATGCCCCTCAGGGAGTTCGGCGCCCTCCTGCCCACCTCTTCGGCAGCTCCCGATCCTGACTACCCTGCAGCGCGCATCGTAAAAAGAACATGCCGTGCTCCACGCCACATGCAGCTGCATCAGGCCTGGCTCTTCGCAACACTAACTATTCAGCTGCCTACGGCAAGTCCCGCCACCGCATCTGGGTTGTGGGCTATAGGCCTCTTGGATGTTCGCTAGGATATCGTGGGAGGCCTCTCGGGGGCTGTTGGATGCAGTTTGCAGGCCTTTTGGCAGCCGTCTGGGGGCCTCTTCAGGGGCTTCATTTTGGCCTCTTGGGGGGGCCTCTTGGGGGTCTCTTGGGGCTTCCTGGAGGCATCTTTGGGCCTCCTGGGGTTGCAGGGCTTTGCAGGGTATGGCTTTGCATGTCTTTGCATGGTGGCCTTTGCATGGTACTTTGCAGGGTCTTTGCAGGGGGGGGCCGGTGCAGTCGGCGGTTCCGCGTCCCCGCGGAGGGGGGCCCCTTTACAAGACTACAGCCTACAGCAAACCTTGCCGACGCCTTGGCACATCATCCGTTTCCACGACGGACCCCATTTATCCAAATCGTAACCATATTAGAACGTAACCAAATCGTAACCAGATTTGATATAGCGTAACCAAATCGTAACAAGCTTAGAGCTCTGCATATTCAGATCATAACCAAATCACACTTCGTAATCAATTTTCGCGCAACCAAATCAAAACAATGAACCCCTCTCATACAAAATTGGTCCAACAAGAGGACGATTAGGTTACGCACATGCACGCAACAAACCATTGTACTTTACAATACTTTGGGCGCTTGATTTGGTTACGACGTCTTGTCTTCTAGGGCGGGGACCCGCCTCTGGGTCCCACCCCCTGGGACGCCCGCCTCCTCCGCGGGCAAGGGACAACGGGAAGGGGCTTCTCTTCTACGTAATTACGACATTGTGTTCGATCCCCCTTATTTGTTCGATCCCTTTTGCGACGACGTCGATTCAAAGGAGGCTGGCGTATTTTAGTTTGGATTGGACTGGCCTCGAGGAGCTTCTCACACACGCCGACAGGGTCGGCGGATTTCAATCAAGTGCTGAGCCAACAAACTTGGTGGGTGTGTCTCATATATTTGAATCATGGGCTGGGTCCCCAGCGTGGTGGGAATGTTTCAGGATATATCCCACACTGCTCGCCCATCCCTTCATTAAGCACCTCGCCACCTTCGCCGAGGATTATCTGCATGCTCTGTCAAATGTGAATGCGACTGCAGTGCATGTGCGACGTAGCATAACACTTAAAGTTGATTGAGCATGCATGAGCGCTATGTACTTGTATAGCGTTGTGAGCACTTGATGTTCGTAGTCTGAGCGGTTTGAACTATGCCCTTGCGTCCACAACGCATGCACCCGAACTGACATGCAGGCTATGGGGGGGGCGGGCCACGGCGTTTCGCACCCTCCTTTGTGGAGATTCGGAGGTCCGAGATGGCCTAGGGGCTAACGAGGGGCCCAAGTCTCCTACACAGTCCGGGTCGCTAAACCGGAACCCTTCTCGTTGGGGAGGGGCTCCGCGTTCCTTGAGTGTTTCACAGCTTGCCTTCGATTTTCCTTAGGTTTTCGATACGAAATCGAAGGTTAACTTATGGAAACAAGGGGCCTCGTTCCTTATTTTATTTTGGGTTCCTTAGGTCAAGGCCCCGCCTGTAGCCACTATGGGCTCCTCAGGCGGCCCTACCGCTTGCGTTGAGCAGAACACGCAGCAAATGTAGGACGTCGACCGCACCCACCCTTCCATACCCGGTTCCGTCTCAGCGTTGGCGCCGAGCTGCCCGTGCTCGACGCCGAGGTCGCTCGATCGCTCGCTTCCACCCCCCCTTCTCGCCTTCTCCACTCCCCCTCGACCTCCCCGCGCTCTACCCCTCCCCTCTCGAATACTCCGAGCTGCACCACACTCCCTTGAGGTCCCCGTTGCACCCCCCTGGCCGGCGGCTCCTTCGCTCTCCACGTCCCGCCGCGCGCGCCAGTGGAGGGCCCGGCATCGGAAGGGAACGCAGGAAATCCGGTTTGGAATTCCGGCTAGCCATGTTTGAGGCGTCGTCCCGTCCTTTCCTCGGGGGCGGCAAAGAGGGGGGAGATTCTTTGCCTCCTCCTCCTCCTCCTCCTCCTCCTCCTCCTCCTCCTCCTCCTCCTCCTCCCTCCTTCTCCTCCCTCCTCCTTCTCCTCCTTCTCCTCCTTCTCCTCCTCCTCCCCCTGTGGAGGACAAGGGGGGGGGATATTATGGCGTGGGCCATGATATATCCCCCGATCGCATGGCGCCTCTTCTTGCTTCATTGCGTCCCTGGCACCCCTGCTGGGCCGCGCACGTGCCGCCGGTCATGATCTGCACCCCCCCCTCCTGGACGCCCCCCTCTTGGCCGCTCCCGATGTATACAGTGGCCTTTTCATACATGGGGCCCCGAGTCGGGAACGAAGGGCTCTTTTTTTGTGGTTGCCACGGCGAGCCTCGGCCGCGAATGGGCTCCCCGACTTGGCTCGAAGAGCGGCCCGGCAAACGAAGCCCCCACTCCGAGCCCAAGGCGTCCCTTGTTTGAGCGCCTTGCTTGCCTACAGCTCGAACTAAGTAGAGAAAACTAGCATTGTCTCTCAAACAAAACCCAGAGTACAATGAGTTTTTTGGTCCCAGCTCTGATAGCAGACCGATCCCAGGCGTCTAGATACTCTTGACTAGCGCTGCTAATAATTTTCTCTCGATTGCTGTGCCTTCAGAGCGTGAGTTACCTATCCCGCTTTCGCTTCCAGGCAAAGCCAAGTCATGCCAAGTCATGCCAAGTCATACCGCCGGCGACGAGGCGGCGACGGCGCGGCGACGGCTACAACATAGCCGCCAGGTCGCCGCGCAAGCCCAGACGACGGGCGGCGACGGGGTGGCGACGGCGACCACATAGCCGCAAGACCGACGCGCAGGTCCAGTTCCGCAAACCAGAAGCAACAACCCCTAAGTGCAAGCACTGTTTGGAGAAATGGTGACCAATCCGATTCAGGCCCTGAGCCCTGAGCTGCACCTGCGTGAAACACATTAATTTTATTTGCCGAGAGCTTTTTATCTTCTGGCGGCGGGAACCCAAGTAGCACAGGACAATTGTGCAACCAAGGATGTAAGTCAGTTTGACTTAAGCCAGTTTGGCTCAAGTTTGGCGCAAGCACGTCATTATTTGAGTCATCCGTTTCTGCGGCAGCCCAAGATTTAGGCGCCTCTGCTTTGTTGCGGCGTTATGCCTACGCATCGGCGGCAAGTATGGAGTACGATCAGCATCTTGCATTGGGTGTATCACGTCGGACTGGTTATGGGTGCAGAAAAGTCGAAAGAGAATGGCGCAACTGTTGTAATTCACGTTGGACCCCACAAGACTGGTACGAAAACAGTTCAACACGAGTTGAGCGACCGGGCGTCCCTGCTGGAAAAAGACGGTTGGACATTGCTGCGCCCTGCATCATTCGGAAGTTTGCTAGGCTCGCAGAGGAGGATTCAAGTCGCCAACGTAGCTCGGTGCTATGCCGAGTTGCCTTTGCCTTATGTTGTAAATCAAACCCAAACTTGTTTGGATTGGCGGGAGTACATTGACAAGCTCAGGGGTACCTCCCATCACGTGGTGATGTCTAGTGAGGTTTTCGCCCATCGGACAGCGCAGATCGCGCAGCTCGCCTCTGATTTAATGCCCGTCACTACTAAAATCATCGTGGTTTATCGACCTTTCTACGAATGGATCGCAAGCGTCTACCGTGAGATAAATGCAAAAAGAGGCATTTCAAAAGCAGGTTTCGCTTCTTGGTTAACCGATTCAGTAATGGAGGAGTACGCTGCAAATCTTTCTTCGACTTCAGTGTACAGTAAATACGCGGCCCATTTTTCTGACGTTGTGATGCACAACTTGGACTCCTCTCTTTTGACACATATTACGTGCGAAGACCTTGGAGCTCCGATGGCTTGTGCTAGGTTCCGGAGATCAGACATGGCACACCAAAACGTCAAACGAAAAGAAGATTCAACAGGTGAATGCCTCAGCCCTGCACAGCGGCAAACAATGGAAACCATATCAATAGATCTTCATCGGACGGCCTTTGGCATCTTCGCACCTTTTCCGGCTTCCGATTTCCATGACCAGCTTTCCAATTGTTTCGGCAACCGTTGAGCTAAAGCTTGGAGAGTCACGCCAGCAAAAGTCCGATGATCTTAGCAGGCTCAATCATCTCGCTACGGCTTTTCCCCAAACATATTGCTGAACGGGGTGCTGTTGTGATAGAAGCTAACTCCGGCCGAGGGAAGGGGAAGCAGATACATCCTCACAAAAGTTTGATGGTCCGGGCCGTTTCGCTTGAGACATCCTCACAACTCTCGTTTCTGAGTTGGCCGGGATTGGCCGTTTCGCCTGAGACATCCTCGAAAAGTTGCGCTCCGGGACGCCGCGCGAGAGGTTGTCCGGGCCGTTTCGCTTGAGACATCCTCGAAACTCTGAGCCCCGAGGTGCCGTGCGAGAGGTGGTCCGGGCCGTTTCGCCTGAGACATCCTCGAAACTCTGAGCTCTGAGATGCCTTGCCAGAGGTGGTCCGGCCCGTTTCGCCTGAGGCATCCTCGAAACTCTGACCTCGGAGATGCCGCGCGAGAGGTGGTCCGGCCCGTTTCGCCTGAGACATCCTCGAATTTCTGAGCTCTGAGATGCCCTGCGCGAGGTGGTCCGGCCGTCTCGCCTGAGACATCCTCGAATTTCTGAGCTCTGAGATGCCGTGCGCAAGGTGGTCCGGCCTGTTTCGCACAAGACATTCTCGCAACTCTGAGCTCCCAGATGCCGCGCAAGAGGTGGTCCAGCCGGGGGCCCAGAAGGACCACAGTGTTACATATCCCCTGTTACCCTGGGAGCCCGCCCTGAGACATTCTCGAACTCTGAGCTCTCAAACTCTGAGCTCTGACATGCCCTGCGCGAGGTGGTCCGGCCCGTCTCGCCTGAGACATCCTCGCAACTCTGAGCTCTTAGATGCCGTGCGCAAGGTGGTCCGGCCTGTTTCGCACAAGACATTCTCGCAACTCTGAGCTCTCAGATGTTGTGCAAGAGGTGGTCCAGCCTGGGGGCCCAGAAGACCACATGTTACATATCCCCCCTGGGAGCCCCAGGAGGCCCCAGAGAGCTTCAGGAGACCGCAGGACGCCCAGGACAGGCCCCAGAGGTCCGCAGGAGATTCCCAGGAGGCTCCCAGGAGGCCCCAGGAGGTCCCCTATCAGAACGTGTCAAGTTAACACACATCCGGTGTCGATTCGTTGATTTGTCATGCTCTTTTGCCCCCCCCCCCCTTCCATTTTGGGGGGCCCCGACGGCCACATGTTAGATATCCCCCCCTGGGAGCCCCAAGAGGCTTCAGGAAGCCCCAGGTGGGGTCCAGGAGGCCACAGGAGGCCCAGGAGGAAGCCCCAGGAGGTCACCAGGAGGCCCCAGGAGGCCCCAGGAGGCCCCAGCAACTCGGAGCTCTGAGACGCCGCGCTCGAGGTGGTCCGGCCCGTTTCGCCTGAGACTTCCTCGCAGCACGTTTCGCCCGAGACATCGTCGCAACTCTGGGGTCCGAAATGCCGCGCGCGAGGTGGTCCAGCCCGTTACGCTGGAGACATCCTCGCAACTCTGGGCTCCAAGATGCCCTGCGCGAGGTGGTCGGCCCATCTCGCCTGAGACATCCTCGCAACTCTGAGCTCTGAGATGCCGTGCGCAAGGTGGTCCGGCCCGTTTCGCACAAGACATTCTCGCAATTTTGCGCTCCCAGATGCCGCGCAAGAGGTGGTCCAGCCTGGGGGCCCAGAGGACCACATGTTAGTGAGGGGGCCGTCTACAGGAGGGGGGGGCCACCCCAAAACTCTAACAGCCAGGCCGGGGGGCACAGCTAACATGTAATATTCAAAATTACGTTTTTGTCCGAAGGCATGGTTTGGAAAATCCAGAATTATGGTTTGTTGTTGTTTTTGCCCTGAAGGGCTGTGTGTGCTTGAATTCAGAAATCGTGATTTTATTGTGGGAAGGCTTCGCCTCTTTCGCCCTTCTGGAAGTGTTGTTGCACGATGAACGCCACGTGCGAAACATGTTTGTGGGGAGTTGCGTGTGTAGTTTCATTCGCGGTTGATCGCGTAGTTGGTTTCGTTACTGTTCGTATCCATCACGGTCCACCCAGCAATAGTACCCAGGCGAAATGTCTTGATCAGGGAAGTGCGGGAACATTCCGTGTAACGAAGAGAAATTGATGGGGAAGCCGTCAAACTGAATTTCGTGGGGCAGCCTGGGCACGCCCGGGAGTGAATGCACATTCGCGGCCCTTGCCGAAACAGGCAGGGCGCAGAAGAATGATGAGGGGGCGGGGGAGGAGGAGGTGGGGGAGGAACACGAGGAGGACGAGGACTAAAAGGAAGAAGGGAGGAGCGACGGGAGTAGCAGGAGGGGGGCGAGCAGAAGTATGATGAGCAAGCTTTGGGGGGAGGAAGAGGAGGGGGAGTAGGAGGAGGAGGAGGAGAAGGAGGAGGAGGAGGAGGAGGAAGAGGAGGAGGAGGAGGAGGAGGAGGAGGAGGAGGAGCGTACAACGCGCCCACGCGCGTGCGCGCGAGGTGTGAATTCTGCATTGTCCTCAGCGGTCTGGCAACGAAGGGGCATGGAAACGGAGGGCTTCTTGGGCGGTGACCGAATGGGTGTTCCAGGTGGCGCGGGGCTGCAGCGCGCCAGCCACGTGGCTCAGCGCACAGCGCGCCCACGCGCGCGCGCGCCGGCGCGAGCTGTGAATTCTGTATCATCCACAATTGAAAGGCCGCAATGTTGGCATGGAACCTCAAGTGGTCCCCTAGCGGGGACCGATTGGATTTCCGATTTACCGTGGGTTTGTAGCACGTCGGCGAAGCGGCTCAGCGTGCAACGCGCCCGCGCGCGCGGGCGCGAGCTGTGAATTCTGTGTTATCAACGAAAGAAGGGCAGTCATGCTGTTCTGGAAACTGAAGTGGCCCCTCAGCGGTGACCGATTGGATTTCCAAATTGACGCAGGGACGCAGCACATTGGCCAAGTGGCTCAGCGCACAAGTCGCCCGCGCGCGCGGGAGCGAGCCGCCACTCTGCATTATCCAGAACAGGAGGGCCGCCATGGTGGCTAGCAGCCCCTTAGCGGTGACCGATTGTTTTTCCAATTTAACATGGGCTTGTAGCACGTCGGCCAAGTGTCTCAGCGCGCAGCGCGCCCACGCGCGCGCGCGAGCTGTGAGTTCTGCCCGCAATTGCAAGGCCGCCATGCTGGCCTGGGAAATCAAGCGGCCAATTAGCGGTGACCGATTGAATTTCCGAGTTAGCTCGAGTTTGTAGCATTTTGGTTAAGTGGTTCAGCGCACAACGGGCCCACGCGCGCGCGCGCGCCCGCTTGCGCTCGCGCGCGCGCGCGAGCTGTGAATTCTGCATCACCAACAATAGAGTGGCCGCCATGTTTGCTTAGAAACTTTAATGCCCCCTTAGCAGTAACCGACGGATTTCCAAGTCTGCAAAAGGTCGGAGCATGACGATTAAGTTGTGCAGCGTGCAGAGCGCCCACGCCTGCGCGCGCAGGCGCGAGCTGTGAACCCTGTATTTTCCGGAAGACAAATGCCGCCATGTTGGCTTGTGAACTCAAGTGGCCCCTTAGCGGTGGCCGAAGGTATTTTCCATGTTGAACGTGGGTTTGTAGCATGTCGGCCAAGTTGCTCAGCGTACAAGGCGCCTCGCGCGCGCGCGAGTTGTGAATTTCCGTGCTACCCGCAGTAGAGGGCCCGCCATGTTGGCCTGCAAACTCAAGTGGCCCCTTTGCGGTGGCTTCCAGCATGTCAGCCAAGTGGCTCAGCGCGCAACGCGCCCACCCACGCGCGCGCGGGCGCGAGTTGTGAACCCTGGCCCAAAGTAGAAGGGCCGCCGTGTTGGCATGGAAACCCGGATTGATTTCCAGGTTAGCACTGGTTTGTGGCATGTTGGCCAAGTGGTTCAGCGCTCAACGCGCCCACCCGCGCGCGCGCGAGTTGTGACTTCTGGATTGCTGGATTACCCATAATAGAAGGGCCGCCACGATTGCCTGGCAACTGAAGTGCAACCCTATCGTTGGCCGAGTCGATTTCCGAGTTACCATGAGTTTGCAGCGTGCTGGTTAAGTTGTGAATTCTTTATTGCACGAAATAGAGTGGCCGTCATGTTGGCCTGGAAGCCATAGTGGCCCCTTAGCGGTAGCCGATTGGTTTTCCCAGCTAACCTAGGGTTGCCGCATGTCGGCCAAGTTGCTCAGCGTACAACGCACCCGCGCGCAAGCGCGGGCGCGAGTTGTGACCTCTGTATCGCGCACAACAGAAGGGCCGCCGTATTGGCTTGGAAACTCAAGTGGCCCTCTAGCGATGACCGACTTGATTTTCAATTTAACATGGGTTTGTAGCATGTCGCACAAGTGGCTCAGCGCAAAGGGCGCCCACGCGCGCGCACGAGCAGTGGCTTACGAACTATCCACACCAGAAGGGCCGCTATGTTTGCTTGGAAACTAAAGTTGCCCGTGTTGGACCCCCTAGTTAACATGTGGTTGTGCCATGATGGCCAAGTAGCTCAGCGTAGAACGCGCCCGCGCTCGCGGGCGCGAGCTGTGAACTCTGTATCATCCACGACATAGGACCGCCGTGCTGGCTTGGCAATTCAGGCGGCCCCGTGGCGGTGGCCGAATGGATTTCCAAGTGAACATGGGGTTGTAGCATGCCGGCCAAGTGGCTCAGCGTACAACGCGCGCACGCGCGCGTGCGGGCTGTGCATCCTGTACTACCCACAATAGAAGGGCCGCTGTCTCCTGGAAACTCATGTGGCCCCTGAGCGGTGACCGATTGGAACTCCGAGTTCACATGGGTTTGTAGCATGTGGCTGAACGTACAACGCGCCCACGCGCGCGCGCCCCCACCCCCCCCGGCGCGCGCGAGCTCTGAAATCCGTACTACCCGCAATATCGGGCCCGTTATGTTGGCATGGAAACTCAAGTGGTCCCTCCGCAGTAACCGATTGAATTTCCGAGTTAACATGGGGGTTGTCGCGTATCAGCCAGGTGGCTCTGCGTACACGTCGCCCACGCGCGCGCTAGCTGTGAACTCTGTATTATCCACCGTACAACGGCCACCATGTTGGCATGGAAAATCGAATTGACCAATAAACGGTGACTGATTGTATTCCGAGTTAACATGGGCTTGTAGCATGTCGGTCACGTGGTTTAGCGTACAACGCGCCCGCGCGCGAGATGTGACTTCTGGACTACCCACAATAGAAAGGGCCGCCATGTTGTGGCCTGGAAACTCAAATGGCCCCTTAGCGGTGATCGATTGGATTTCAAAGTTAGCATGAGTTTGTAGCGTGTCGGTTGCGTGGCTCGATGTACAAAGCGCAACCGCGCGCGCGCGCCCGCGCCCGCGCGAGCGCGAGTCGTGAATCTTGAGTTACCCACAATAGAAAGGCCGCCGTGTTGGCCTGTAAACGAAGGTGGCGAGGCGAAGAAACCATAATCCAATGCAACTTGATGTTCCTAAGGTTTTTGCAGGATCTTGGTTTCTTGGGAGGTGCCTGGGGAGGCGGGAGTGGCAGTTGGAACCTCCTTGGAGCTGAAAGAGGAGGAGGGGGAGAAGGACGAGGAGGAGGAGGAGGAAGAGGAGGAGGAGGAAGAGGCGGAGGAGGAGGAGGAGGAGGAAGAGGTGGAGGACGGGGAAGGGGGAGGCGGAGAAGGAGGAGGATGAGGAGGAGGAAGAGGAGGATGAATAGGAGGAGGATGGGAAAGAGGAGGAGGGTGAGGAAGAGGAGGAGGAGGAGGGGGAGAACCCCCCAACGGACTCCCCCCCGGACCCCCCGGGGACCCCTCGCCCTAGTGTACACAGCCATTTCATATGGTTGCGCTCGAAAGGGTCGCACGTAACCAAAACGTGAAGAATATGGTTACGAGCGACGCCTCACAAACTTGAGCTATCAAAATGCATTGAACACTCCCGTAACCAGAATCGTTCCGGAACGATGCTCGCATAACCAAATCGTAACCATATTTTCAGCTTTCCAACACAATCATAACCAAACTACACAATCCGTCACCAAATCATAACCAAATCGTAATCAAATCACATCCAAATCATAACCAAACCGTAAGTATATCGAAACGACCATGTTCGACATTGCCGATGGGGCTGAAGAAGGGGGCGGGCGAAGCAGGAGGGAGTCTGCCCAAGCTGGTACACTGTGGTTTCCATAATGCTGGCTAAAAGCCTCAAGAACAGCCCCAAGTGCTTGCTTAGCGTAGCCACGGAGCCTCCAAAATACGCCCTTGACGTTGCGAAATCAATGGATATGCAGTGTGCCTGTCAGGCAGATGTTCGCTGTATCGCCGAATTACTCACCCCCGATGGGCCTTTGATGCCCCAATATGTTGCAAGAGATAGCTGAACGTCCCCACCCGAACAAATAATAATAACACGCATGAATAAGGAGAGGGAGTCCTCCTCCTCATCATCCTCGTCCTCCTGCAGTCTTCCGTCTTCCTCGTCCTCCTCCTCCGTGCCCCATAAGGAGCTCCACTTGTGGCCCTACTGGGTGCTTCCGCATGGCGCCGTCATCTTCATTTCAACATACACCTCACAGTGATCACGCACCGTTCGGAGGTCGACCTATGCCCCCAACGGGTGCGTCCGCATGCAGCCGTCGCCGTGTCGGCATTCCCCTCTCGAGGATCGTGCCTCATAGGGAGCTCCAACAGGTGCGTCCGCATGGTGCCGCTGTCCTCATTTTGGCATACTCTTCATGAGGATCGTGCCTCATGGGGAGCTCCGACTATGGCCCCAGCGGGTGTGTCCGGATGGCGCCGCCGTCCCCGTGTCGGCACACTTCTCATTAAGGATCGCGCCCCTCGTGGGTCTCTACCTATGGCCCCAACCAGTGCGTCCGCATGCCACCGCCGCTACCAAATCTGCCCAGTAGGGCGTTCCATTGGGATTCATTCCGCGTGTACGCTTTCCCCGCCAATTGCGGCACAACCCTCGCGCGAGGCGTGCCAAATGGGAACCCTCACCTGGCCCATTGGTTGTGCTGGCGTGGCGTTCCTGCCCATTTCGGCACACCCCTCACGCGGAGCGTGCCCGTCATGGAATTCCACCAATGGGCTGAATGGAGGTGCTCGCACGGCGCTGCCGCCCCCATTTCGGCACACCCCTTACGTGGATCGTCTCCTCTGGGACCTCCACTTCTTGCCCTGTTGGGCGTGACTACATATCTTCCCCGTCGATTTCAGCACTTTCCTCACTAGTATCATGCCCCTCAGGGAGTTCGGCGCCCTCCTGCCCACCTCTTCGGCAGCTCCCGATCCTGACTACCCTGCAGCGCGCATCGTAAAAAGAACATGCCGTGCTCCACGCCACATGCAGCTGCATCAGGCCTGGCTCTTCGCAACACTAACTATTCAGCTGCCTACGGCAAGTCCCGCCACCGCATCTGGGTTGTGGGCTATAGGCCTCTTGGATGTTCGCTAGGATATCGTGGGAGGCCTCTCGGGGGCTGTTGGATGCAGTTTGCAGGCCTTTTGGCAGCCGTCTGGGGGCCTCTTCAGGGGCTTCATTTTGGCCTCTTGGGGGGGCCTCTTGGGGGTCTCTTGGGGCTTCCTGGAGGCATCTTTGGGCCTCCTGGGGTATTGCAGGGCTTTGCAGGGTATGGTCTTTGCATGGTCTTTGCATGGTGGCCTTTGCATGGTCTTTGCAGGGTCTTTGCAGGGGGGGCGGTGCAGTCGCCGGTCCGCGTCCCGCGGAGGGGGGCCCTTTACAAGACTACAGACTACAGAAACCCTGCCAGACAGCACTTGGGCACATCATCCGTTTCCACGACGGACCCCATTTATCCAAATCGTAACCATATTAGAACGTAACCAAATCGTAACCAGATTTGATATAGCGTAACCAAATCGTAACAAGCTTAGAGCTCTGCATATTCAGATCATAACCAAATCACACTTCGTAATCAATTTTCGCGCAACCAAATCAAAACAATGAACCCCTCTCATACAAAATTGGTCCAACAAGAGGACGATTAGGTTACGCACATGCACGCAACAAACCATTGTACTTTACAATACTTTGGGCGCTTGATTTGGTTACGACGTCTTGTCTTCTAGGGCGGGGACCCGCCTCTGGGTCCCACCCCCTGGGACGCCCGCCTCCTCCGCGGGCAAGGGACAACGGGAAGGGGCTTCTCTTCTACGTAATTACGACATTGTGTTCGATCCCCCTTATTTGTTCGATCCCTTTTGCGACGACGTCGATTCAAAGGAGGCTGGCGTATTTTAGTTTGGATTGGACTGGCCTCGAGGAGCTTCTCACACACGCCGACAGGGTCGGCGGATTTCAATCAAGTGCTGAGCCAACAAACTTGGTGGGTGTGTCTCATATATTTGAATCATGGGCTGGGTCCCCAGCGTGGTGGGAATGTTTCAGGATATATCCCACACTGCTCGCCCATCCCTTCATTAAGCACCCCGCCACCTTCGCCGAGGATTATCTGCATGCTCTGTCAAATGTGAATGCGACTGCAGTGCATGTGCGACGTAGCATAACACTTAAAGCTGATTGAGCATGCATGAGCGCTATGTACTTGTATAGCGTTGTGAGCACTTGATGTTCGTAGTCTGAGCGGTTTGAACTATGCCCTTGCGTCCACAACGCATGCACCCGAACTGACATGCAGGCTATGGGGGGGGCGGGCCACGGCGTTTCGCACCCTCCTTTGTGGAGATTCGGAGGTCCGAGATGGCCTAGGGGCTAACGAGGGGCCCAAGGCTCTACACAGTCGGGGCGCTAAACAAGGAACCCTTCTCGTTGGGGAGGGGCTCCGTGTTCCTTCATTGTTTTGCAGCTTGCCTCAGGTTTTCCTTATGTTTTCGATCAGAAATCGAAGTTTAACTTATTGAAAAAGGGGCCTCGTTCCTTATTTATCGTTCCTTAGGTCAATGCCCCGACTGTAGGCCACTATGGGCTCCCTCAGGCGCCCCTACCGCCTTGCGTTGAGCAGAACAAGCAGCAATGTAGGACGTCGACCGGCACCCACCCTTCCAGACCCGTGCCCTCTCGCGTTGGCGCCGAGCTGCTGCCGAGGTCGCTCGATCGCTCGCTCCCCTTCGCCTTCCTCCCCCTCCCCCTCGACCTCCCCGCGCTCCCCCTCCCGTCTTCGAAGACGCAGAGCTGCACACAACACCTCCCTGGAGGTCCACGTTGCACCCCCCCTGGCGGCGGCTCCTGCGCTGCTCCACGTCGCGCCGCGCGCGCCAGGGAGGGCCCGGCATCGACGCAGGAAATCCGTGTGGAATTCCGGCAAGCCATGTTTGAGGCGTCGTCCCGTCCTTTCCTCGGGGGCGGCAAAGAGGGGGGAGATTCTTTGCCTCCTCCTCCTCCTCCTCCTCCTCCTCCTCCTCCTCCTCCTCCTCCTCCTCCCTCCTTCTCCTCCCTCCTCCTTCTCCTCCTTCTCCTCCTTCTCCTCCTCCTCCCCCTGTGGAGGACAAGGGGGGGGGATATTATGGCGTGGGCCATGATATATCCCCCGATCGCATGGCGCCTCTTCTTGCTTCATTGCGTCCCTGGCACCCCTGCTGGGCCGCGCACGTGCCGCCGGTCATGATCTGCACCCCCCCTCCTGGACGCCCCCCTCTTGGCCGCTCCCGATGTATACAGTGGCCTTTTCATACATGGGGCCCCGAGTCGGGAACGAAGGGCTCTTTTTTTGTGGTTGCCACGGCGAGCCTCGGCCGCGAATGGGCTCCCCGACTTGGCTCGAAGAGCGGCCCGGCAAACGAAGCCCCCACTCCGAGCCCAAGGCGTCCCTTGTTTGAGCGCCTTGCTTGCCTACAGCTCGAACTAAGTAGAGAAAACTAGCATTGTCTCTCAAACAAAACCCAGAGTACAATGAGTTTTTTGGTCCCAGCTCTGATAGCAGACCGATCCCAGGCGTCTAGATACTCTTGACTAGCGCTGCTAATAATTTTCTCTCGATTGCTGTGCCTTCAGAGCGTGAGTTACCTATCCCGCTTTCGCTTCCAGGCAAAGCCAAGTCATGCCACGCGCCTCCTCGTCCAGCGGCCTGACCAGCGCTTTCCTCTACCTTCTCCCCCCCCCCCCCTCAGGGACCGAGCGCGCTCCACCACTCGCAAAGTGCCCACTCGCAAGCGTCCGAAAAACGCGTGCCTGCTCCAGTGTAATTTCTCGCAGACCCCCCGCGGCGGATCCGGGCCATTTGCGAGCAGTCACGTTGCGAGTCGTGGAGCGCGCTCTTCTGCTCCGGGGGCTCCGCTCTCCCTCGAAGCACGAGGGCGCGCGATCGACTTCGCGCCCCCGTGCCGACCCCCCCCCCCCCCCTTGCTGGGGGAGAAGGGGGGGGGCGAGGAGGACGAGGACGAGGAGTCGCGAATCGCGAACCGCGATCGACTTCGCGCCCTCGTGCCGACCCCCCCCCCTCTGCTGGAGGAGGAGGGGGGGGGCGAGGAGGACGAGGACGAGGAGTCGCGACTCGCGAGCCGCGAACCACTTCGCGCCCTCGCTTGGCATCGCTCGGACGTGTGCGTTTTTTCCTCGGCGAGGACCATCGAGGAGCATCCTTGATCCTTTGGCGAAAAAGCTACGCACGAAACCAACAGAAGCACAGGTAATGGACGTCCGAGCGATGGCCAGCTCGTGCCGACCTCCCCCCCCAGGGGGGGAGAAGAGGGGGGGGGGGCGAGGAGGACCGCGAGCCGCGAACCACTTCGCGCCCTCGTGCCGACCTCCTCCCCCCACCCCGGGGGGAGAGGGGGGGGGCGAGGAGGGCCGCGAGCCGCGAACCGCTTCGCGCCCTCGTGGCCGCCCTGGCCGCCCTGGGGGGATGCGTCGGCGCCCGAGCACGCACTCCTCGCCCGCTGGGGGCCCCAGAGCCCACCCCCGCTCAGGACCGCGCGGCCTCGCTTCCTCGGAGGCCTCTCTGGCCGCTCCATCGCCGATGCATCGCCGACTCTGGTTCGATGCTTCTCCCGCTGAGCTCCTCCTCCTCTTTCTCCTCCTCCTCCCCCTCCTCCTCTTCCTCCTCCTCCTCCGCCTCCTCCGCCTCCTCCTCCTCCTCCTCCTCTCCTCCTCCTCTCCTCCTCCTCTCCTCCTCCTCCTCCTCCTCCTCCTCCGCCTCCTCCTCCTCCGCCCTCTCCTCCTCCTCTTCCTCCTCCTCCTCCTCCTCCTCCTCCTCCTCCTCCTCCTAGAGGAACAACCAATGACCTACACACAAACTTTCGGAGGCCCGCGCTTACTTCTTGGATCCGCACTGGACTCCCTCCCTGGCGCACGGCGCGCGCCAGGCGCACGCCAGGGGTGGCGCCGGAGGCGCCGCTGGGGGGCTCATCAGAGAGATCCGCGCGGACCTTCGAAAGTGTATGTCTATGCCATTGACTGTTCCTCGAAGCATTCCGCCCCGCCGCCCCCATCTTGTTCTCCCTCTCCACCTGGCTGCAGGTGCTGCGGGACGTGGAGCTGGGCATCCGGCGCGCGCAGCAGACGCTCGAGGGGATCAACAGAAGAGACGCGACTTTGCGATCCCTTTGCCACGAGCGAGGGAAGGGCGAGGATGAGGTTGGAGATGGCCGAGGAGGAAAGCGTGGTCATAGACATAAGCTTCACGATCTCCGTGCGGATTTCTTGGATCGGCGCTGCTGGCGCTGGAGGCGCCGCCAGGGGGGCCCAGCGCCGATCCAAGAAATCCGCGCGGACCTCCGAAATTGTACGTTTATGCAGTTGTTTGGACGTTCGACCTCGAGGGTTCTGGGCGCTCGAGGTTCGGGTTCTCGCGAGGCTTCTGGGCGCTTCCCTTAGGACCTCGCTTGGGCCCCCTAATTACCCCTCGTCGCCGCGGCGGCTTCGCGCTCTGAAGTCTTGGTCGGATCGCGCCCCAGGAAGGGGCCGGGAGGCGAGAATTGTGGGGGTGAGGAGATGGAGGAGGAGGAGGAGGAGGAGGAGGAGGAGGAGAAGAAGAAGCCGTAGAAGGACAACAAAGTGGACCACCCGACTCCGATCCCCCCAACCCCTCTTCCCATAATCATAGTTGGCACAAGGCGTTGTTCACAACAGGCATGATAGGGCACGAAGAAGTGGGTCACCTTGGGCCCGTCCGAGCCCAAGAGCCACATCTCGAGGGAAGGGGCGAACGGAGGGTCGAACCTCCCACAAGCTTGCCCTCACTGCCAGCAGACAGGAGCTCGGCGCCGCGGCCCGAAACGCTCTGGGAGAATTTGCGGGAACCGCTCTGGACTTCCCCGAGAAGTTAGGAATAGGTATGGGCAGGTGAGGAGGAGGAGGAGGAGGAGGAGGAGGGGCAGAGCAGCCCCAGGAGGCACCAATTGTGTTGCACTGCGCCCTCTTCATAAGTGCCTCCTCATAAGTCCCCCCCATAAGTCTCCGCGTTTCTCGTGGTGTTGAGGCGTTTCGCTGGGTCTCAAAGCGTTCCGCTGGGTGTGAAAGCGTTTCGCTGGATGTTAACTTTGTTTCGCTTTGTGTTGCGTTTCGCTGGGTGTTGTTATAGCCTCCGTGCGGGGAAGCGGATCCAGTACTGTATCGTAGCAGGGTCCGAAATCGGTGGGTGCTTGCGGCGGGGTGAAGTCTCCTTCGTAAGTCCCTTTCTCCTCCTCTTCCTCCTCCTGCTCGTCCTCGTCCTTGTCCCCCTCGGCGTTGGGAGCGTCTGCCCCACGCGCCGGGCGATGAAGAGATCAATGTTCAAAGGCAACCGCTCTGTCTGTGACCTCCTTGCGTGGCCTCATCCGTACATGTTTCGACTTAGCTTCGGGCGTGCTGCTGCACTCGAATTTGGACAACGCTGGCTGCTGAAGCATGCGGTCCGCCCCCATCTTCTCCCTCAAAAGAAGCCCTCCCCATGCAGTAGGAGCTCGACTGCAAGAAATCTTCCACGAGAAACCCAACCCTGAGATCCCAGGATGTCCAGTGATGTGTTGTATGAGGACGTCTCACGTCCTCCATCGTAGAACCATCGAATCCCAAGAAACCCAGGGCACCTTGGAGGCAAGCAGGGCGTCTCTTGGCGTGGGCTTTCCCTGTGAGTCCCCTGCAAGCCCTTTCTCTCCACCTCACGAGGCACCCCCTTTCGAACTGCGCGCAAGCTATGGGCCTGCCGTTCCGGCGAGGGCCCCGTGTTGACAGGGCGCGAATCGGCGTGCATTCTGCCAGCGCTGTGCGGACCGCGGCATCGCATGGTCGTGCAGCTCAAATCTCAGGAGGGGAAAAACACAGAGGCACAATTCATCGTCGACTCCCCAGGAAATGTGGGAAGATATGGGAAGTGGGGGGGAAGACAAAAACCCAGAAAATATGGGAAAATATGGGGAGTCCAGTTATTTGTGTGTGTTTATCTGTGTGTCCCAGGGCCCCTTCATAATCATCCGGTGTGGGAAAAGCACCACTCCGCCAGTGCATGCGTTGCACCTATGCGTTCGCTTCCAGCACCGAGCGTCGTGGAGCTTCCCAGGCGAAGCAGAGCAGATTGTAAAGGAACCGCCCTCCATCCGTGCAGTGGCTGGGCATACTCAAGATTCTGGTCGCTACACTGACATATGTTTTCTGCGAGCGCCCACTCGTGAAAAAGGAACTGCCCTGCATTCGTGCAATTGCTGCGCGGACGCGAGTTTCTGTATTGTAGAGGCCTCTGGCCTGGGCCGCCGCTCCGGGACGTTTCGGGGCCTTCCGTGCGAGTTCGACCTGCTCAACACTCTGTGAACTTTACTTCGAGGAGGCAGGAAGGAGAGTGAGGGAGGTGGAGGAGTGAGGGTGAGGGAGGTGGAGGAGTGAGGAGGAGGAGGAGGAGGAGGAGGAGGAGGAGGAGGAGGAGGAGGAGGAGGTGACGAGGAGGAGGAGGAGGAGGAGGAGAGGAGGAGGAGGAGGAGGAGAGGAGGGAGGGAGGAGGAGGGAGGAGGAGGAGGAGGTATGGGGGAGGAGGAGGAGGGAGGAGAGGAGGGAGGAGGGAGGGAGGGAGGGAGGGAGGGGAGGGGGGAGGGAGGGAGGGAGGGAGGAGGAGGGAGGAGGAGGAGGAGGAGGAGGAGGAGGAGGAGGAGAAGGAGGAGGAGGAGGAGGAGGCTCAGGAGGGGGAGGAGGAGGAGGAGGCTCAGGAGGAGGAGGAGGAGGAGGGAGGAGGAGGAGGAGGAGGAGGAGGAGAGGAGGGAGGAGGGAGGAGGGGGAGGAGGGAGGAGGAGGAGGAGGGAGGAGGAGGAGGAGGGGAGGAGGGAGGGAGGGAGGAGGGAGGAGGGAGGAGGGAGGAGGAGGAGGAGGAGGAGGAGGAGGGAGGAGGGACGAGGGGGAAGCAGGAAGGAGGAGGAGGAAGAGGAGGAGGAGGAGGAAGGAGGAAAGACGAAAGGAGGAAGTAGGAGAAGGAAGGAGGAAGGAGGAAGGAGGGAGGAAGGAGGTTACAGGAGGAGGAGAACACAGAGGAAGAGGACGAGGAGGAGGCGGAGGATGAGGAGGAGAAGGGGGAGGTGGACGAGGTGGAGGAGGAGGAGCAAAGGGGAGAGGAGGAGGAGGAGGAGCAGGAGGAGGAGTAGGAGGAGGAGGAGCAGGAGGAGGAGGAGGAGGAGGAGGAGGCGGAGGAGGAGGAGGAGGAGGAGGCGGAGGAGGAGGAGGAGAGGAGGAAGGGAACGAGGGTGTTGGCAGTTGCCTTAGGCATTATGGGTGGAATGGAATGCATGCGTCCTGTCCGTCTGTCGAGCTTGTTGGCGGGTTCGCTCGTTGGTGGGTTAGGCTTGAACATTCCCAGCCGAGGCTCCGGGCCCCAGCCCCAGCCCCAGCCCCGGCCCCAGCCCCAGCACCCAGCCCTGCCCTGGCCCCGGCCCAGGCTTCGGCCGCCCCCAGCCTGGGCCCCCCCGTCCTGGCCCCCAGCTCTGCCTCCGGTCCCGCCCCAATGCGACAGCCCCGGCCTCGGCCCCGGCTCTGGCCTCCGCCCAGGGTCCGGCCAAGACCCTGGGCCCGGGCCCTGGCCCCAGGCCCAGGCCCTGCCCAGTTGCCCCGGCCCCAGCCCTGGCCCCGACCGTGGCCTCAGGCCCAGCCAAGGCCCTGGGCCCCCCAGCCACGAGCCCCGACCACAGCCGCGGGCCCCAGCTCCTGCCCCGGCCCTGGCCACGCCCCCCCCCTGCGGGCCCCAGCACCTGCCCCGCGCTGGCCCCAGACCTGGCCAAGGCCCCTGGCCCTGGTCCGGGCCTTCGCCCCGGCCCCGACCCTCCTAGGCCTCAGCCCCGGTGCCGGGCCCTGGCTGGGGGGGAGTGGACTTTTGTAAACGCCCCCCCTCCCTTTCTTCTCCCTTGGCAGAGCCACCGGGGCACCCTCTAGAGCTGAACTGAAGCCCAAGCTCTTTTAAACTCACGCCGGATCGGCGGATTTGAAGAAGTTTCAAGCGAAAGCCTCACATTGAAGAGGAACAACGAAAAACAAAATTTACAAAACGCTGCAGACTGTTCAGAATCGTCCTCCCAGTCTGCAGCAGATGCAACTGTTCAAAATGAATGCGCGCGGCGCTGAGACGAGAGCCACATTTTGAAGACGAACACGCTCAACCCTCGAAATCTGAAGATGAATGTGCGTGGCGCTTTGGTGATGGCTCTATGTTACAGACGACCCGCCTGAGCCCGTGAAACGGTTGCAAGCAAGAAGCGGGACACATTCTCAAAACCACCCCCTTCCATCTTTGAATTTGCCGTTCGTGTCCACTCTCGGTTCCTGGCCCTGTCCTTGCAAGAGCGTTTTTTGTTTGTGCCAAAACGCGCGTTGTGGCCCCCCCGCCCCCCCCCCCCCCCCAAAACGTAACGGTCTGGCCCCCAGTGCGCCCGCGGCATTGCCGCCGTGCGCATAGGGATCCGCGTAGGAACCCGAATAGGGATCCGCATCGGCATCCGTACAAAAATCCGCATGGCGATCCGCATGGGCATCGCATAGAGATATCCATCGGGATCCGCATAGGCATGCGCATGGGGATCCACATAGGGATGCGCATAGGGATCCCCAGAGGGATCCCTATATGGATCCGCATAGAGATCCGCATAAGGGGCGATTGTCACGGGCCAGTTGTGGTGCTCTCATGCGCTTGTGGTGTTTGTAGGGGAGAGAGAGAGAGAGTGAGAGAATGAGAGCAACAGGAGGAAAAGGACGACGACGACGATGCAGGAGGGAGGTAAAGAGCATATCTCTTGTACGCCACGCGGGGGCAACGACGCCTTCGCAGGCACGTGCTCGCCACAACTCGTCGCTCTTCGTTGTCGGTCGTCGTCGTAGTCGTTGTCGTCATTGTCGTCGTAGTCGTCGTCGTCGTCGTCTCTCGTCGTCGCTCGTCGTCGTTGTCGTCCACGCACTTGCGAGACGCAGCGCGAATCTTTATGTCCCTCTAGCCAATGCACCCCCCTCGATGGCCGTCGTCGCGCCTGGATTTTGATTTCCGTGTTCTGCTGGCGACTTCCCAGAGGGGTCGCGGGTGAACGGTGCACCGTGGTGCGGGAACGCGCGTTGTCTACGAGACGCAGATGCAATTTCGAAACAAAACGGGCGAGAGTGTGAAGATTGCAGAGTTGAGCGAGAGAGTAGACAGCTCGTCGCGGCGTCGCCGGAAGACGCGCGGTTTCACGAGGATGAATTTGTCGACGCCGTCACCATATATGCGAACCAGGACATCCATTGCCACGTCGGGAAGCAGAGAGCGGTACAGTGGGCAAAAAAGCGAGGGGAACAGCTGCTCTGGGTCGCAGCCAGAGATCGCCCGAGCCATGGCGGGGAACAGAGGCGGAGGATAAATTACGGCGGCTGGGGTACCACGACAAGGGGTGCGCAAGCTTACTGGGGTGTTTGCTTCTGGCGAAGGGGACGCCGGTGGCTTTGGCAGATCATTTGGACTGGTCGAGGAAGCACTTGTTGAGGGGGCGCACACCGACGATCCATAGATGGGCGTTGCACGAGGACGAGGTCCTTGGAGATGAAGACGAGGAAGTCTGGTGCATCTACCGAAATTGATTGCGTTGGACTTGCGCGCGAAGGGGTGGCACCTGCCAGGCTGGGGGCCAGGTCTGTATCCGATCGCCCCATCGAAAGGGCGGCAATGGCTCTTGGACGGGCATCGGAAGCATCCAGTATTGGGTGCGAAACGCACCTCGTCCTTGGCAGTGACGGCGCGCCCAGCACAGGGTCAGACCGCGGGGGCAGTAATAGTGGATCTTAAGAGAGGGCGCGGCGGGAGTTGGATGTCGAGTTACGTTACTATCACGCGCGCGCAGGCGAGAGAATCTTTTGATTTTCCGGCTGGCGAACGGGAGATGGCTGGCGCGACAAAGCCGCTGCAGGTGCTGCGAGGGGAGGGCGTGGGTTGGGACGAAAGGGGGGCGGAACTAATGCCCCGAGACCAGTGCGTGCGCGGCCGGCGGAGGTAGCTGGCGGAGGCGTTCGCGAAGTGCGAGTTCCAGGGGGGGGGGAGAGGCCGGCGCCGCGCGAAGAATGCGCGGGGAAGATGAAAAACACGGAGGAGAAATCGCGCACAAAGAGCAGAAGGCGGGCAACCAAAGCGGGGGAAAACGGCGCGACGCGACGCGTCAGCGGTCGGAGCGGGCGCGCAGCGGCCAAAGAGGGGGGCGGGCAAAAAGGATTTGGACAACGTGCTGCGCGAAGTGCAGGAGTCGCGGAGCGGCAGCGCGAAGTGGAAGGAGAGCGTCGGCACAGTGCGATGTTCGAACGTCAAGTGCCTGTCGCTGTGCGACGGACAGGCGGATATGTCGGAAGCTCAGATGAGGCACGACGCAGCGGGGGAAAGGTTGCGTCGGAAGTGCGCGGGGAAGCGGGAGAAGGCGGCGCCGTGGGCAAATTACGAAGCAGGGACTCGCAAACGGAAAGCGGAGGCGGAAGCGGGACCGCTGACGCGCGGCGCGCCCAGTTGCGGGGTGTCCTTCTGGGGGGTCGGCCATTTGAACAGCAACCAAATGGAGGGCTACTGGGCGAAGAAAGGAGCAAGAGTGATGTGCGAAAGTTGTCATATGCGGGGCAGCACCGCGAAGGGTGTGGCCGATGAGTCGAAGCGGTTGAAGCGACTGCTGATGTGCACAGCGCGTGCGAGACAGTTCGTTCGGCAGGTGCACATGAGCGCCAAACAGGAGAGTGCGCGAGAAAGAGTAAAGTTGCATGCGCTGATTGCATTGCCGACGGGTTGACGTCGCGCAGTTCGCACGCCTTTCAGTGCAGTGGCAAGTGCCCGAGGAAATTACGGAAGTCGTTTTTTCCGTGGGCGCGAGCCATGTCGCGCGCGAACAGAAGAAGGGCACCTTAAAGCGCAGGGCGCAATTGATATCAGCGGGGCGCCCGTGCCAAGGCCCGCAAAAATTAGGAGTAGCGGGGGTGCGAGCGAGAGGGAGGACGAAGCCGATGAAATGAGGAACGCAGAGAAGGTGAAAGCGGAGGAGGAGGAGGAGCAGGGGAAAGATGGGGCAGAGGCGGAAGGGGAGTCAAAGAGGAGGAGGGGAAGTCACGATCTGGTCTTGAGGCGTCACAAGGGCGTCTTGGAGGTAGCGCATGGGCCTCTTAGGGGTTGTCTGGAAGCCTGTTGAAAACCTTTTGGGCCTCGCTTGGGGCTCCCTGGGGCCCTCTTGCAGCAGGATGAGGGAATGTCGGAACCAAAGGGCCAATAAGTTGCCCTCCAGGCATCCTCTTGGAGCCATCTGGGGGCCCTCTTGGGCCGTCTTGGGCGCTTCTTGGGTTGTCTTTGGGCCCTCTTCGACCTTCTCTCGGCACTCGGTCGACGCCCGTCCTGGGAGGACACGGAAAAGGTTTCAGGCCCGTGTCGGACGTAGCGAAACCGCAAGGGGCCAATGTGGTACACATTAACGTTTTACGAAGAGGAATGGGACGATTTCTGTTTTTTGGGGTTCGCTTGGAACGCCTTTTGTTGGCCTTTTGGGTCGTCTTGGGGTTTCGGGGGTTGTCTGGGAGCCATCGTGGCGTCTTGGAACGATATTTTGGCGACTCGTCGCCGTCTCGGACGGTCCGGGAAGCGTTTTGGTGCCCTTTTGGCTCGTTTGGGGGCCCTCTGTTCTCCCATGGCGCGTTCGGCGGTGGGTCGTCTGAGGCGAGGAGGGGGGGTCGAATTGCCGGTTTGGGGTCCCGAGGGGGGGGCTTATTGGGGGGAACAGTTTCACACGCGTAGGGACCCACAAGGGGTCGGCGGACATGTCCGCGACAGTGATTTTTGCACAAACCAGCGTTTTGTTTGAGATATTAGTAGCGACTTCGGCAAGTCTTCGACACTTTGCGTTTCGCCTGAGACTATAAGTGGGGTGTTGTATTACCCAGGGGTTGGATTTATTTTTTTGACGAGCCCGCCCTGTATTTTGACGGTGCAGCTTCCGTGGGATGCTTGCAGCGGGAGCTCGCAACCAGATTTCAGATAGGGTCGCGTCATTTTCATGATGGCCCCGTCAGGCCAAGCCGGTCCCCATAATCCATGTTTCACGTATCCCCGATATTATTCTGCCCATTTTTTCCGGGTATGGGGATTGACTACAACATTCACTTGCCCCAGAATTGTGCTTCCGTCGACTATATGAAAAATACGCAGAGCGCCCCGAAAATCTGAGGAGCGCTCTGCGCATTTTCCGTAGACTCGACGGACACATGAATTTTGGGGCAAGTCAGTTCTGTAATCAATCCCCTACTCGAACTCTTCCCCCCGCCCCCCCCTCCTTCAGAGGAGTAAAACTTGCCCATACCGCTGCCCTTCCCTCGTTTTCTCCTTTTCGGGCCTCTTGGGAGGCCCTCGTCGCCACCGCTAGATGCGCCTCGAAATTCTCGTCAGAACGCACCCTGGGGGAGGTCCGGGGAGAAGCGGTATGTGTACCTTTTGGTTTCTCCGATCCTCTCCCCCCTGCCCCCCGTCCCTCTTCCTCCCCCCCTCCCCCTCTCTACAACTACTCAATATGAGTACTACTCTCCTCCTGCCCCTGATGACGGGTTGGGAGTGTTCGCCACCCCGCGTATTGTTTTTTTACACAAAGGATTCCCCGGAGTTGGGTTTTCACTTGCATTTTTTTCAAAATGCTGCTCTCGCTGAGGCGCCAGCCTCATTTTCGGGCCCCGCTCGTTCCGAATCGTGCTCCCGCTGCAGCGCTGGCCTCATTTCCGTGCTTCCGCTCGTTCCGAGTCGTGCTCCCGCTGCAGCGCTGGCCTCATTTCCGTGCTTCCGCTCGTTCCGAATCGTGCTTCCCGCTGAAGCGCTGGCCTCATTTCCGCGCTTCCGCTCGTTCCGAATCGTGTTCCCGCTGCAGCGCTGGCGTTATTTCCCGTGCCATGCCACGGCATGCAATGCAATGCTAGGTTGCGTTCCGCTGCGCGATGTCATGCTTTCAGCTGAAGCTGTGATATGCAGTGCTTAAGTGCCACGTCGTGCTATGCCATGCTACGCTTTGATCTTCAACGCCATGCTATGCAATGTTATGTTCGGGGCCGCTGTGCGATGCCTTGCTTTGCGTTGCAACGCTTCGTGATGCAATTATTCCCTACGCCACGCCACGCCATGCTGTGACATACTACGCCTTTCCGTAGCCATTTTGGCTCAAGCCTGCCTTGGGCGCCAGGCGGGCTAGGTGCTCGCCTTTTCCTCGCTCTCCTGCTGCTGCGCTCGAGAGCGGCTCAGTCTCCATCCCCTTCGCCGCGGCTGCCGCGATGTCGGTGGGGGACGGCGCCAAGGTGGTGGCTACGGGCGGCGCTCCTGGCGCTGGCACCGCGCTAAGCGCGGTGGTGAGTGCGGCCGTGCAGGCCATCACCTGCGCGCCGTGCTCCAACGGGCGGGCCAAGCTGCTCGTGGCGGCGGTCGTCCGCGCTGCCGCGGCTCCCGGTGGCGGTGGAGGCGACCCCGATGTCGAGGAGGAGGTGGCCGCCAGGCTCGGCCGCATCGCGCCCGTGCTGCGGGAGCGCACGCGGGCTGGCAAGGCCGGCGTCGAGGCGGTCATCACGGGTGGCAGGCGCACACTGCGCAACCACTCGTCGCACGCCGACTTCGGGTGCGGCGCGGCGGAGCTCCCCACGACCGCCGCGGAGGCCAAGAAGCGCGTGCAGCATGGACGCGGTGGTATTCGTCGGCCACAAGGTGTGGTTGCCACCCGCGCCGCGGCTGCGAAGCTGGAGTCCAACGAGATGATGGACGCGAAGCTGGGCGACAAGGTCGACTCGGCCCCGCCGCTGGAGGAGAAGCTGCTGGACCAGCACTTCCTCGCGGTTGGCCTCACGGAGAAGATCGCGACGGACATCAACACGGCCGCCACGGCCGTGAACCTCGCCGACGGCTCTCACGAGTTCGAGGGCAAGCAGAAGGAGCTGAGGACGGCCACGGAGGAGACCTGCAATGCGGCCTACAAGCCCGCCTCCCTGCAGGAGGAGAAGCTGCTTGACAAGCACTTCTTCGCGGTAGGCCTCACCGAGAAGATCGAGACGGACATCAAGGCGGCCTCCACGGCCGCGAGCATCACCGACGACTCTCACGAGATCGACGGCAAGCAGAAGGAGCTAGACATCCAGCCACGTACGTCGTCCATCAACGATGTGCTGGGCGACAAGGTTGTGCTCAAGACCTCGGAGTACGACGGGTCGGCTGCAGCCGACAGCCTCTTTTCACGCATGGCAGACTCCCACTGCGTGCTCAAGACCTCGGAGTACGGCTGGTCTGCCACGCGCCTCAACATGGCCCACGAGAATGCCACCGAGGGTAGGACGGACGGCGACGTGCGCACCTCCATGGGCATGGGCAAGGACAAGGGCAAGTACGAGGGCAAGGCGAGGGGCAAGGGCGCCCGCTCCCTCGTCACCTGACACCTGTCCTCTCGGCCTAGCTGCTAGCTACGAGGGGCCACCCGCCTGGCGGTCTCTGCCCTGGGTCCCCGCCACTCGGCACGCCCAGGCACCGTCAGGCCACCCCACCTGGAGGGTGACTGGCCAGAGCCGCGTGCGAATGGCCCGAGGAGCGCGAAAAAAAAAAGACATACTACGCTTTGCGGTGCTCTTCTACGCCATGCCATTCCGTGCTCTACAATGCATCGCGTACCCTTTCGGGATCATTGCCCTGCTCGACATCCGACTGTGCGAGTAGAGAGGGGATCTACGCCATGGTTAAAGATGGGAGGGAGGGGTAGGATGTCAAGTATGACGCGAGCTCACCTAGATTGCCCTCCTCCCCCTCTCTCCCTCCCCCCCTCTCCCTCTCCCCCCCCCTCCCGCCCCCTCTTTCCCTCCCCTTCCCTCCCCTTCCCCCACCTCCCTCGCGACTTCCTGCTCATGGCGAACAACATCAGAAAAAAAAACTCCCGCCGCCCGCGCCTCGTGCCGCCCCGTCCCCAGGTGATCGTGTTCGCGGGCGACACGCTCTTCTTCAAGGCCCCCCTTGGGGGGGGGGGACGACCAGCCCTGGAGGTGTTCTTCACGCGGGGCGTGTTCGCCAGGTCCGAGATTTATCCGGCTCGAGAGATGCAGCAGAAAGGCGGGGTCTGGGGTTCCGAGAGCGATGTTGGTGTTTCCGCTACTGCTGTTGTTGTTGTTGTTGTTGCTGTTGCGATGCTGTTGTTGTTGTTGCTTATGATGATGATGATGATGGTGATGATGATGATGATGATGATGATGATGATGATGTTGATGTTGATGAAGATGAATATGATGACGATGACGATGACGATGCTGATGATGATGATGACGATGGCGATGACGATGGTGATGATAATGATGACGATGATAACGGTGGTGATAATAATGTTGATGCTCATGATGATAATGATGACAATGGTGATGATGATGATGATGCTGATGCTGATGCTGATGCTTATGGTGATGATGCTGATTGTATTGATGACGGTGATGGATCGTGCTTGTTGTAATGGTGGGGATGAGGATGATGGAGGAGGAGGAAGAGAAGGGGGATGATGAGGATGATGATGGGGATGGGGATGAGAATGATGATGATGATGATGATGATGAAGAGGAGGAGGAGGAGGAGGAGGACACTGGCCGTGTCCGTGGACTTATTGGTGCCATCAGCTCGTCAGGACCATGCGGATAAGAATGAGTACGAGGATGGGAATGGCGATGGCTCTGGCGGTGAGGATGAGGATGATCGTGATGGTGATGGTGATAGAGATGCTGATGCTGATGGTGGTGATGGTGATCATGACAAGTTTGAATGGTGGTGACGATGCTGACGATCTTGATGGCGATCGTGATGACGATGGTTATGGTGATGTTGACGGTGGTGGGGAGGATGATGATGATGGCGATAAAGATTGGCATGGTGACAGTGGTGATGATGTTGATGACGATAATGATGATAATGTTGAGGGAGATGATGGTGTTGCTGATGATGATGGTGGTAGTGGTGCTCATGATGATGATGATGCTGATGCTGACGATGACAATGCTGATGAGTATGGTGATGCGGTGATAGTGGTGAGGATGACGCTGAAGATGATGATAACGTCCATGACGATGATGAGTTTGGACAGGCTGACGATGATGACGATGACGGCAATGATGATGGTGGGGATGGTGATGGTGGTGAGGATTACGAGGTTGGATGACGATGATGATGATGACCATCATCATCATCATCATCATCAGCAGAATCCTCACCACCATCAGCACCCTTATCATTATCATTGTTGTCGTCATCATCATCATCATCATCGTCATCCTCACCGTCATCATCACCACCATCATCTGCAGCATTGCTGCCGTCATCAACATCATTATCAACAGCATCATCATCATCAACCTCGTCGTCGTCATCGTCACCAGTCATCATCAGCATCAGTTCCATCATCATCATCATCATCATCGTCATCCTCATCACCATCGCCATCACCACAACCACCACCGTCATCATCATCATCAGCATCATCATTGCCATCGGGATCATCATCATCAGCACCATCATTATCATGACCATCACCATCATCATCAACAACATCATCATCTTCGTCACCGTCATCCTCACCATAATATGTTGGTGGTGATGATGGCGGTGGTTGTGGTAATGATGATGATGATGATGCTGACGACTATAATGATGTTGATGATGATGACGGTGGTTTTGAGGATGATGGTAATGAGGATGACGATGACAATGATGATGACGATGATGATGCTGGTGGTCGTTATGATGATGATGATGATGATGATGATGATGATGATGATGATGATGACGACGACGTCGAGGGTGATGATGATGTTGATCGTGGTGACGACGAGGGTGATGATAATGGTTGTGATGATGGTGGTGATGATGATGGCCCTGATGATTGTGATCGTGTTGGTGATGGTGATGGTGATGATACATGCTATGATGATGATGGCGATGTCGATGACGCTGATGGTGATCCTGATGCTAATGATGATGTTGATGACGACAACGATGTTTCTGCTCAGGGCGATGCCGATGACGATGATTGGCGTTGTCATGGTAAAGATGTGATGATACTGATGGTGATGCTGATGATAATGATGATGACGATGATTACGATGACGACGACGGTGATGATCGTGGTGCAGATAATTCCGATCAGGAGGCGGGTTACTATGACGATGATGATGCTGATGATAATGATGATGCTGATGGTGGTGATGGTGGCGGTGATGGTGATGGTCATGGTGATGATGACGACGATGTTGATGTTGCTGATGCTGATGATGATGATGATTTTGATGATGAGGATGCTGATGATAATAATCATAATCATGATGGTGATGGTGATGGTGTTGGTGGTGATGGTGGTGATGATGATGGCCTTGAAAACCCCAAGAAGCTGTAGGACACCCCCCGCGGTACAGCATCTGAAGCGACCAGCAAGTGTATTCGATTCTTGGCGCCGTGGGTCAGGGTCTCGGCCAGTAGCAGCATCGCAGACTGGAAGCACCGGTCCATTCCAGTTCTCCGACCAATAGTTGGATGAGGCAGCGGAGGGGGAGCAGGAGGAGGAAGAGACGTAGACGGAGACGGAGGCGGAGGCGGAGGCGGAGGAGGAGGAGACGGAGGAGGAGGAGGAGACGGAGGAGGAGGAGGAGGAGGAGGAGGAGGAGGAGGAGGAGGAGACGGAGGAGGAGGAGGCGACGGCGACGGAGAAGCCTCGGACGGATCCTCGCTGGGAGGCTCCCTCGAGGGCGGGGCTCGTCCCCTCAGCGTCGTCGTCATCGTCGGCCTCCTTCTCCTCCTTCACTTCTGTTCTCTTTTTACTCTTCTCGTCGTTCCTTTCCTCTCCTCTCCTCTCCTCTCCTCTCCTCTCCTCTCCTCTCCTCCTCCTCCCTCCTCCTCCTCCTCCTCCCTCCTCCTCCTCCTCCTCCTCCTCCTCCTCCTCCTCTTAGTCGTCATCCTTGCTGCCTCCCTCTTTGGTTCCCTTCCCCCTAGTCTTCCTCATTCACCTCCTCCATCCTTTCGCCTAGCTCTCTGGCCCCGTCGCGCTGCAATCACCGTTACATGTCGCAACTTGTGCCTCGGTCCACGTCCGAAGCTTGCAGAACTTCCCTCCTGCGCCGTGAAGCGGCAGACGCGGCCACATGCCGAGCCTGGCGAAAGGGGAGGGGGAGGCGAGGGGTGGGGACTGTCATCTTCCACCTGTCACCTGGATGCGGACACAAAGCGTTCTGCATACATCGATGTGTGCATACATATATTTATATATATATATATATATATATGTAGATATAGATGTATAAAGTGTATAGATGGGTGCATCCCCTTTGCGTGGTGCGCCCACGACCGCTGGCCGACGCCCAGCGCCGTTGGCCACGAACCTTAATGACACGGGCGTGCTGGCGCCGCAGATCGTGCGATGTTGCGCGGTGCTCCACGCCCCAGCGCCGCCAGATGCCTGCTAAAGCGATGCACGCGACACTGATGCCACAACAGCGGATCAAGGGGGTGGGAGGCAGGAGGGGAGGGGAGGGGCGAGGAGGGGCGGGGGAGGGGGAGGGGCGAGGAGCTGGGAGAGGATCGGAGGGAGGCGGAGGAGGAGCGGGGCAAGGGCGGGAGGGGAGGAGAGAGGGGGGGGGGGCAGGGGGATGCCATCTGCGCGCTCGTTCCATCCTCCCCGATCCCCTCGGCAGCCTGCAGCTGTTCGTGTGTTCCGTCTTCCTATCTCTCTCTCTCTCTCTCGTTGCTTCGCGCTTCGCTGCGGCGGAGCACTGGCACGCTTCTCTCCCAGGATTTCGACCTGGGGCGCATCCTGGACTTCCGCGCCTCGAAGGGCGGCTCGCTGCTGCTGTATTACCAGAGGCGCGAGGCGGCCGCCTCTCCGTGAGAGGGGTGGGGCAAGTCACGCTGGGACGGGGAGGAGACATGTTTTTGTGACGATGGGCAGCACGAGCCGAAACTCTGGAGCGGGCAGGGAAGTGTTGGTCGTGTGAGCGCGCGCGGTTGCGATTCGGGAGTTGGTCGAGACCCGATCCTCGGCAGCTTGCCGACAAGGAGACCGTTGCGAGCTCTCCTACTCTTCCTCACCGTCTCCCCTCTTCTTCCGCCCCCCCCCCCCCCGCCTTGCAGGCCATCCTGTGCGCAAACCGTTTCGGCGGTCCTGGCCTCAACAGCCTGAGTGGCCACGGGAGTGAGTTTTCCATGCCGCTGATGAACGAGAAAGGCGGAGAAGAGAGTAGGAGGAGGGGGAGGAGCAGGAGGAGCAGGCTGTGATACCTCCTCGAGCGTCCTCCTGGCTCCCGACGAGGTGGACAACCCGTCTCAGCGCGGCATGTGCGAGGTCGACGGCAAGACGACGAAGGCCGTGCTGCCCGAACCCATAGACAGAAGCATGGCGAGTAGGAGGAGGAGGAGGACGACGACGACGACAGGTTGGAATCTTGCCGAATGGAGCTCATACTCCCAGTCTGCAGGCACGCGCCCTGGTTGGATCTCTCCCCTGTGCCCGAGAGGTCCGTTGACGTGCCTGGTCGTCTCGCGGTGCCGTCCTCTGGCTGCGCTGCCGCGCGGGTTTTTGCTGCCGCGCTCGTGCGGGCGCGTCTCGGAGATGGCTGGGGGCTCTGGGCCTGTCGGGGGCGGCCAGGAGGAGGGCGATGACCAGGGGGAACCATTAGGGGGGCCACGATATCCATCCTGATTTCATGTCGCCTCTTCTTATCTTCATACGTCCCCGGCCGCGCACATGCCGCTGGCCATGATTTTCGCGCCCCCCTCCTCTTGGACGTCCCCCTCTTGGACGCTCCCTAGCTTGGGAGGGCGGCATGGTGTGTCAATCAAAGAAGGAAAGGGAATCAGAGAAGGAAAAGGTACTCATACGGTAGGTTCGTGTCGTATCGACCGGCGGCGACCCCACCGCGTGCGGTTAAGGTTGAACGCCGCCCGTGGCCCAGAATCGGCCCGTCGTTGAACGATCCGGCGTTCACGGAACGGCCGATCGTTCAAGTTTGAACGATCCCGGCGGTGTCAGAGACCAATGCCGGGGTCGACACGACGAGAATTTGCCGTACCTCTACCCCCTCGCCCGTCTTCCCCTTTTTGGGCCTCCTGGGAGGCCCTCGTCGCCACCGCTGGATTCGCCTCGAAATCCTGGTCGGGACGCACCCCGGGAGAGGCCCGCGGGGTAGCGGTATGGGTACCTTTTGGCTTCGCCATTGGGAGGGCGGCAGGGTGTGGCTCGGGGAGTCAAGTGCCACGGAACCTCCGACCCTCCCTCCAGGCTTCCTGGATGGGGTCGGAGCAGACGGGGTCGGAGGATCGCGCCGCATCGCCGATGCATCGGCGATGCGGCTCGATGTGGACCCCGATGTTCTCCACGCCGACGGCGCCGATGCGTCGCCAACGTCGCCAATGCAACCGATGCGTCGCTGATACATCGGCGATGCATTGGCGGTGGGGCGAGATCCTTCGACCCCATCTGTTCGGACCCCATCCTGGAGGCCGCCAGAGTGGCAGGAGGAGGAGGTTCAGGAGGGGAAGAAACATACAGACACAATTAATCGGCGATTCCCCAGAAAATATGGGAAAATATGGGAAGTGGGGGGGAAGGCAGGAACCCAGAAAATATGGGAAAGTATAGGGGAATATGTTTGTTTGTGTGTATTTATTGCGCGGGCCTTACGGCCTGTGCCGCCGACCCTGGATGCATCGGCTCTCGACGGCAAAGGGGGAGAGAGGGGGGGAGGAGGAAGAGGAGGAGGAAGAGGAGGAGGAGGAGAAATGGAAAAGGGAGAGAAGGGGGAGGAGGAGGAGGAGGAAGAGGATGGAGGAGCAGGCGTGGACGACGAAAACGATGGAGGAGGAGCAGGGAAAGATGTCTGAGAGGGGTTTGAGACGGCATCAGATGGGTCGCAGGGCGTTTCTACACGGCTCAATAGTTAGGGGTCTCGAAAGCCGGGGAAGTGAACGAGGGTTGCGACAAGACGGGGGGGGGGATGCAACAAGCATTGAATATGGAGCATTCAAAAGGGCAGGTGAGCTGCACAAAAATCACACGCTTCCCAGGACCTGGATTGGTCACGGGTGGGCGGATGTTTTCACGGTTATGGCGTGGGACTCTTCAGGTCTGGTGCTGGCGGGGAAGGGAAGAAAGGGAAGGGGCTTCCCTTTGACTCAGAGGCGACGTTGGTCCGTTTCGGTTTGTACCGACACGCTTCAGGAAAAAGGTTGTAGGACAGGAGAGAAAGCGACGGGCGCAGTGGAGAAGAAGGCTGTAGGGAAGGGACATAAGCGACGCCGGGAGGGCGGCGTATCTGACCCAGGACCCCCCCCCCCCCGCTACCCCCTCTGGGACCCTCCCCCCCCTGGCGGGGAAGGGAAGAAAGGGAAGGGGCTTCCCTTTGACTCAGAGGCGACGTTGTTCCGTTTCGATTTGTACCGACACGCTTCAGGAGAAGGTTTTAGGACAGGAGAGAAAGCGAGGGGCGCAGTGGAGGAGAAGGCTGTAGGGAAGGGACAGAAGCGACGACGCTGCAGGGAAACGGGGAAAAGGAACGACGAGGAAGATGGGGGAAACAACAAAGCCTCTTTCACACGCCGACAGGGTCGGCGGATTTGTGTGTCCC
>CAUYUJ010018604.1:182500-262500 GCA_963575745.1 Prorocentrum cordatum
CTAACACGCCCACTCCGTGCAGGCACTATGGCGGACACTTGTGAAGTCGCTTGGGGTGATAGTTGACACGTGAGCGACAGAAGAAAACGGTGTCCTCTTCACCGATGTTGGTGCGTAAGCTGCCCGCGTAAGATCGCGCGTAAGCGCCCTCGTCTCCAATGTGGCGTGCCGCGCCGGCGGCCCGGGTAAGACACCGCGTGAGGTAGCTGTGTCATATCGCGTGAGACCCGTTCTTGATCGTCGCTGACGTGGCGGGTGACATCGTGCACCACGGTGAGGAGGAGATTGCAGGACCTCCCCATGCCGCGGACAGCATCAGCACGACATACGATTGCCAATAGTATCCAGTCAAGTTGGCGTGCGCCTCCCACCACCGATCAGGGCGTTCACCCATGCCCAAGCGGTTCCGTTGATTGAGGAGGGGAAGGAGGAGGAGGAAGCTGGGCCGCTTCGGTGCTTGATGGTCTCCGGATACAACAGTTGCAAGTGCTGGGGTTGCGTGCTCCTCGCATCTGCATGGGGGGAGATACGAAAAGGGAAGCACGCTTCGGTCCGTTCGGCTGCTTTCGTTTGGTTTGGTCGGTTGTCGCGCCGGTGCGCTACAGTCGGACCGAGGTCTAAGTCGGGTGTGGACAGAACCTCCACCCTGACACGTCGATTAGTGAGTTGTCCGTGTTCGGTTCTCGAGAGGGTGCCGCGGCCGTCATTTGCCAGGCTTGCGCCCTTTACTAAAGGGGGTTCTGTCCATCCCCGACTAAGATCGAGGTCGGTTCGGGGAGGGTACCTGAGTGTTCTTCGTGTCTGTTGGATGCTCTTGTGCACCCTGGGGAGGGTACCCTTGGATGTTCTGTGTGTTTTGGCCGACGGAGGGTCCCATGCTCTTGAAGGATGCTCGCCCGGCCAAGGTCTGACCGTACTCCAGGCTGTCTTCGGCCCGCCAGTTTCAGTCGGGTTGGTGCTGCGCTGCGCCGGGGAAGGCAGGGAGGGAGGGCGGCGGAGCGCGGAGGCTCCCTGCACGTCCACGGAGGACCGGCTGTGGATAGACCTCCTACCCTGGCACGTCGATTGAGGCATGGGCCGCTTTCGGTTCGCGAGAGGGCGCCGCGGCCGTCCTTTTTGCGGGTCCTCAGGTCCGTCGGTTTCGGCCTCTGGCCGTTCTCACTAAGGGGAGGCTTACTAGAAGGAGGTCTATCCACCGCCGAGAGGAGCCTGCGGCCTGGCAGAAGATCGAGGAGTTCAACGCAGGCGCTCGGGCCGCGGCTGCAGTGCGCCAGAGCTCAGAGGAGGAAGAGGTGCCCATACCGCTTTCGCCCAATATCCCCTTTTGGGGGGCCTCCAGCGCTCCTGTCGACTCGTCCGGCTCGATGCCATTGGATCGATCGATTCCGATTCCGATTCGATTCTCAGAGGAGGAACAACAATGTACCTATGCCTCTACCTTTCGCCCGTTTTCCTCTTTTTGGGGGCCTCCTGGGAGGTCCTCGTCGCCACCGCTGGATTCGCTTCGAATTCCTGGTCAGAACGCACCCCAGGAGAGATCCGGGGAGCAGCGGCATCGGCACCTTCTGGCCTCCCTAAGATCTGCACGGCTCGAGAGCTGGTCCGGAGGGGGGTCAAGCGGCACTCGCCGCACCCACAGGTCCAGTCCCTCGCCTCCCCGTGCTCTGCGAAACAGCTGGCCAAAGCCGATGGCTCTGAGCCTTGGCTGATGGGCCGAATTTCCACCACCACTACCATAGGTAGGACGGGGGAGGTTCCACAGCCATTTTGGCTCAAGCTTTTCGGACCACGGCAACCGTCGGGCTTCTCGGGCTTTGCGAAATTGCCAGCCAAGAGGTGAGCGTGGGCAAGATGGCGCCCAGGCGTTCCGCGGCTCTGCTGCCGGCAGCCCTGGCAATCTGCAGTGTTCTGGCCGCGCTCTGCCAGATGTCCAGCCTCGCCTTCGTGCCAGCGGCGCAGCTCGCCCGCTCGCCCTCCGTGGCGCTGCGCGCCGAGGGGGGAGGGCTGAAGGAGAAGGAGGAGGTCAACTACGACCTGCCGTCGCCCGACACGTCCATCCTGGGCAAGCGTTCAACCGTCGGCCAGACCATCGACCAGGACAAGCGCGGAAACATGTGGGCCGTCATCTCGCCGACCAGGAGGCAGCAGGAGCAGGGCCAGTGGGACACCCCGATCTTCTTTGCACTCCTCTTCGTGGGCACTTGGGCGCTCATCGCGTTCTTCGCCGTGTGGACTGGCAACGACCCACGCTTCGGCGGCGGCATTGGTGATGGCGCTGGCGACTTTGGCATCTGAGAATGTGGCCCGTTTGTTTCCACGGAGACGGAAGCGAGGGAGGGAGGAGGATGGGCGCGAGGGATAGAGACGGGGCGAGGAATCTATTTACAGTGCACGATCTGGGTGATAATGGGATTTGGTGGAGCTCGGTTTGAATGTGAGCGGCGCGTATTCCACGCAGTTTTCCAATGATCCCAAGCCGCTATTCTTCTCTGCCTTTTCTTGGGATGATCCTTTCCTCCAGTACGCGGCAGTGGATCTGGCTTTGAGCAGTTTGAAAGCCGCGTTTTCACACGCTTCGCCCTTCGTTCCGCTGGTACTCAGCCGGAGCCAGCCCGCCCCCTCCAGGGATGCGCGAGCGCCCCGCGAGAGCGGAAAAAAACAGGTAGGACGGGGGAGGTCCTCCTCCTCCTCCTCCTCCTCCTCCTCCTCCTCCTCCTCCTCCTCCTCCTCCCTCTCCTACCTATGGTAGTGGTGGTGGACAATCGGCCCATCATTGTCCACTCCCAGACGGGGAAGGGGCCTACTTAGTTCGGGCCCGCCGCGCAGCGGCGCGGCGAGCTCGCCGATGTACCATGACCACTGCCATTACCCGGTTGCCCCCGCTGCCCGAGGAGGAGGAGGAGGAGGAGGAGGAGGAGGAGGAGCAGGAGGAGGAAGAGGAGGAGCAGGAGGAGGAGGGGCCAGAGACGGAGTCGCTCACGCCCATTCCCTGTTCAACCCAGTTGCGCACGCCTCGCACAGTTTGCTGCACGCTGCGCCCACGTCGGCTTTGCAACCCGCGCGCCTCTTTCCCACACGGGTGCTCTCCAGCTCCGTCGCCTCGGTCCGCCCAGCAGCGGCGGGAGACGGCCGCCGCCCGGCCGGCGCGAGCGCCGGGAGGAGCGGCGCGCTTCGGGCGCCTCCTCGGGGGAGAGTCCTCCCAGCGCACGCGGGGCCCGCAGGCGTCGTTGGCGAGAGCCTGGGCGTCTGGCGGGCGGGCGGGCGTGGGGCGTGCCTGTCGGGCAGCCCTTGGGGCGCCAGGGGGCCGCGCATGCGGCCAGGGCGGTGTGGGGAAGGAGCGGCGACATGGACACCAAACCTCGGATTCCTCCTCCTCCTCCTCCTCCTCCTCCTCCTCCTCCTCCTCCTCCTCCTCCTCCTCCTCCTCCTCCTCCTCCTCCTCCTCCTCCTCCCCCCAAAAGCTGGACGGTCCGCAGCCAGAAGCAGCGACACAGGCACCCAGCCTGGGAGGTCCGCGCGGATTCCTCGGGTCGGCGCTGGACCCCCCTCCCTCTCGCGCGGAGCGCGCCATGGGGCGGCGCCGGAGGCGCCGGCAGGGGGCGCCAGCGCCGATCCGAGGAATCCGCGCGGACCTCCCGGTTTTATATGTGCGTCGTCGCTTCTTCCCCTAATTTGGTTTGCGATGTGCCAGCTTACTTTATCCTTGAGCACCAGAAAGAATTTCGAGCACCAGGAAAGTACCGAAGTTGGAGGGCTTTCATGTGTGGGGCCCTGGGAGGCGATGCTCGTTCGACACTGTTTCGATACTCTTCTATAGGTCTGGGATGTTGTCCTGTACGATGGGAGCAACGTAAACCCTAGGTAAGGCATGTGCGCTGAGCAGAGCAGAACAGAGTTCCCGCCCAGCATGCCTGCGCCGCCGCGCCGGCGCTGCACCAGCGCCAAACTCAAAAGTCCCAGCGCCGCGGGCACACCGCGGTGCTGGCCCGGAGGAGGCGCCAGAGGAGGACGAGGCGGGAGAACGAGGACGAGGCGGCAAGAACAGGGCTCATTTCGATTCCTCCGATTCGATTCGATCCGATTTCGATGGATTACGATTCCGATTTGATTCGATTTCGGATTCCGATTTGGGAGCCGATTTCCCAATGGAGGCCCAGTAGCCAGCCGATGTCTTCCGATTCGACTTTTCCCGACTCGGCTACCGATTCCCGTCGATCCGATTCATGTCGATCGCCGACGCCCTGACGAGGCCAGAGCCGGGCGGGTGGTAATGGGGGGGTGACCCAAACAGGGGGTGACGAACAGGGCCCTGAAGTCAAGGGCGTAGAAAACGCCCCTACCCTGGTTTACGGGGCGCTGTGCGCTGAAACTCCTGTGGGCCGACAGGGTAAACCCTGCGTGATGTGCCGCGTCCTGGCGGCTCTAGGCTTTGGGGGTTCCCAGGAGGTTCACAGACCACGCACTTGTAACCCAGGGTAGGGTCGTTTTTTCATCCCTAAATGAAGGGGACCTCGAGGGCCCCGTTCATCCTGGCTCCCGCGAGGACCCCGCGGCCCCGCGGGGCAGACTCTCCCTGGTCCAGCGCTCCTGTCGACTGCTCCGGCTCGATGCCACTGGATCTCGATCGAACCGATGCCGATACGATTCTCAGAGGAGGAACAACAAGGTACCCATGCCTCTACCCTTCGCCCGTTTTCCTCTTTTGGGGGGGCCTCCTGGGAGGCCCTCGTCGCCACCGCTGGACTCGCCTCGAAGTCCTGGTCAGAACGCACCCCAGGAGAGATCCGGGGAGCAGCGCCATCGGCACCTTCTGGCCTCCCTAAGATCTGCACGGCTCGAGAGCTGGTCCGGAGGGGGGTCAAGCAGCACTCGCCGCACCCACAGGTCTAGTCCCTCGCCTCCCCGTGCTCTGCCAAGCAGCTGGCCAAAGCCGATTGCTATGAGCCTTGGCTGATGGGCCAAATTTCCACCACCACTACCATAGGTAGGACGGGGGAGGTCCCCAGGAGAGGTCCGGGGAGTAGCGGTATCGGTATGTTTTGATTTCCTCAGACTCGACTTCGGAGCTCCGGCGTGGGTTCGGGTGTCTCCATGCTTGAGGCTCCGCTGGCCTGCCGACGTTGCGTTGCATGGTTCGGCTGCTCCCGACTCGGCTGCCGAGCTCCAACGACACGACTCATGTCGATCGCTGGTCCGACATCGATTAGATTCTGGGCTCTCCTGCCTTTCGGGGAAGAAGTAGAAGAAGGATATCAAGAAGAAGAGAACAACACAATAATATGAATCCGAAGAAGAGGAAGAAGAAGCGGCACGGGCGCAACCTGTTCGGGCTCCGTGCGGGTTTGTTGGATCGGTGTTGTTGTGCCCGCCTGGCGGCGCCTCTGGCGCCGCACCCCTGGCGTGCTCCGCGTGCGGGAGGGGGGATTCAGCGCCGATCCAAGAAGTCCGCGCAGACTTTCGAAAGTTCTTGCTTGTGTAGTTTGCTGTTCCTCGTTCTTCTAATCGTGAGGCTGTCTTAGGGGGTTGGTCTGGCCGCCTTGGGATCCTCGTTGAGCCTCCCGGGCCATCAGGCGGGCTTCTCCTGGCCGTCTGATCGGGGCGCTCTCTGAATGCTTCCTGAAGCCACTGTAGCCCGAAATGTTTCAATCCTTGTACATACAAGGGCTGATTGATGCTTTTGTTCTGCCAGGCTGTTTGAGCAATGGTTCTACTGAGATGGCCCCTCAGTGGGCTCTTGGTCCTTTTTGGGCGCGAGTTATATACTGAGCTATTCCGAAAGAAGGCTCGTTAGAACCAACCTGCGGATGTCTGGACGGGTCTTAGTGCATTCTTGGAACCGTCTCGGGGCGGTCTTGGTCTTGGGCCGTGTTTGGAGTGGGATCATACGGCCGTCTCGCGGCCTTCTTGGGTTTTCCGGGGCCCATCTTCAGAATTTTTTGGGGCAGTCGGTTCTGGGCATTCTGAAGCCGCTCTGGAACCATATCAAGCCAACAAGCTGGCAGCATGATCTAGTATATACATATATATATATATATATGTACACACTTGTTGTTTGGCAATGATTTGCTTTCCTGGGCTTCGGGCCTCTTGTGCGAGTCTTGTGGCCGTCGCTCTGCGCCGATCTTTGGACATCTGAGGTCGTCGTGGGCGTCGTGAAGCTGTTCCGAGTTTTGTGAGGGCACGGTCGGGAGACACCCCTGGGCAGATGCAGGACCCTACCAGACACGATGTGCCCAGCGTTGGTTCCCGATACAAGCAAGCTGGGGTCCATACAAAGAATGGACTCCAGAATCAATTGGGTTCGATCGATCTCCAGAGGATTATGTTGGAATGCGCATAGAACTGCACTGGAATTCATCGGAGTCTACTGGTCTCCATTGGCCTCTACTGGTCTCTATGAACTCCGCAGGAATCTATTGCATTCCATGTGACTCTGCCAGGCTCCATGGACTCCATTGGACTCCATTGGATAGCGGAAAGAGCGAGGTACGAGTGATGACGCTCTGGCGGGGCGAAGCTTTTGAGGGAGGGGCTCAGGGGAGGGGCGAGGCGGGCGCGCCGTGGCGTCAGTGCACCAGTTTCGAGCGGGCACGCGTAGAATGGGGGTTTGGGCATCAGCTGCCGTGCTGGAAGTGCACCATCCTCCAGCGGGCACGAGGCACGTGGCTTCGGTGAGCAGGGGGGGAGTCACGCAACAGACGGCGGGTAGAGGGAGGGGCGGTCCCGTACGGGACTGCGAAAGCCCTACCAGGCAGACCTTGGCATTCTTCCACAGCCGCCTCAACGCGCCGTATTGCATTATTCCCCGCAGGGTGCATGGTATGTTTCCCCTCAAGGGGTACTGCACGCGATGAAACGAACACGCAAGCAAGCGAAAAGTGCATTGGGATGGCCAGGCACGCAAGCAATCCGTTGGGACACTCAGGGAACCGATTTGGATAGCCAAGCAAGCAAGCAGGCAAAAAATCAAACAAGCATGCAATCCGTTGGTCTCCATTTTTATGTATTGCTTCGTCGATCGGCGCGGGCTCCCGCCCCCCCTCCTTTCCCCCCTTCAGACAAGAGCTTGGCTGCTTTGGGCGGATGCCTCTGGCGACTGGTCAGGACCCCTCTCCCCAGTCTGCCTGCGCAACTGGTGGAAGCAGATCGACTAGAAGCACCGGCCCGGATCCAGACCCCCCCCCCCTCCCCCACCGAATATCGAAGCCCAGAATAAACAAACGCTTACTTGGGACGGCCGCAGGAATCCATTGGGATGCTCAGAGGGTCCGCGCGGATGGCCAACGTCGTGCCATGGCAGAAGAGAGGGCGGGATGAGTCACGAGGGCCCATTCTCATGCGAGGACTGGCAATTTCAAATGTCGGGGGCGGAAAAGAGGGGGGTGATGACTAGGGGGGGGTGGATATCATGGCGTGGGCCATGATATTTCCCCAGATTTCGTGGCGCCTCTTCTTGTTTGATCACGTCCCTGGCCCCCCCGCTGGGCCGCGCACATGTCGCCGGTCATGATTTGCACCCCCCCCTCTTGGACACCCCCCTCTTGGCCGCTCCCGAAAATGCAGCCCCAGTTGGATGGTTCAGACCATGTATTTTCAGAAGCCTCCGCGTGCGAGTGGCGAGTGGAGCGGGAGGGGGAGGATAAGGAGAAACGGCGTGTACCAGCAGCAGGCGCATGAACAGCGATTGTGGTATCTTGGCATCGCTCGGACGTGTGCATTTTTCCTTCGGCGAGGACCCTCGAGGAGCATCCTTGATCATTTGGCGAAAATAACACGCACGAAGCCGAAAAAAACACAGGGAATGGACGTCCGAGCGATGGCGAGGTATAGTCGTGGAGCCGCCTGGTCCAACCGCAAAGAGCCAGGCCAGCTATCGCACGGGTACCAGCGGTCAAAGTCGTTGACCTTCGGATCCACGGCTGGCGGCGCAGCGGCTGAGTCTTCACAGCCGCGGCCTCAGCGATCTCGAGGATTGGGCGACCCCGATCATTGCTTGTTCGTCCCAGTCCTTACGAGCCAGCAAATAAATTATGGTGGTGATGACAGTAGAAACATTGGAGATGATGTTAGTTGGCGCAGGTGGTGGTTGTGATTTGATGTGGGGTGGCGGCGAACGAGGTGGTGGTGACGCCCAGCGTGTGGTAGCCGTTGCTTGGACGTGCTGATCACAGGGTGGGTGCGATCCCTCACGGCGACCCTAATCCTGGCATCCTTCGGACGTGTGCACTTTGCCTCGGCGAGGACCATCGAGGAGCATTTTTGATCATCTTGCAAAGCAACAATCACGCACCATGTCGACAAATGCTCGGGGCATGGGCGTCCGAGCAATGGCAAGTAATTGCTGTGCCCAGCTACACCCACCTGCCCCGAGTTTGTCGGTTTGGGGCTTGCCTGCCCTGTCCAACGCTCCAGGCCTGCCTGGGCCCCCGCTCCAACGGAACGCTGTCTGCCAGCCTGATCTCTTGGAGGACCGGTCGGACTCTCCGACGATGCCGCGACTTTTCGCCTAGCGGGCCAGATCTATCTTCGGCTAGTTGGGGAGGTCGGACGGGGTTAGGACGAGGATAAATCCGTCCCGTAGCGTTCCAGAACGCTCATGGGGCGTTCCCGAACGCTCTGAGAAGGCCGCGGCGCCCGAGACATCTCTCAGAGCCGCCGGATCTCAGAGATTCTCGATTTATCCTCACCTGATCTTATCCTCGTCCTGGCTTCGTCTTAGGTGGGGGAGTCTTACCAGTTCGAAGCCTCCCACCTGTTCCAAAATAGTTGGTTTGCGTGATGTCAAGTGTGTCGGCGAGGTGTCTTCTTGGATGCGTCGTCGACTTGTTCGGCCCAGGGCGCTCAGCGCCGCAACAAGCCATGTGGCCTCCAGGTGGGAGCCTTCCAGCCAGCGGTGGGTCGGATGTTGTGCGGTGGCATGCGGACACGGCATGGGAGGCGAGCCGGCACTCTCCCTGCCTGCCATCGTGTGGTCGCAGTGTCGGCCACGTGCGTCGGCCGTGCTCGGGCGCACCAGGGGGTGCCGTCGCTGGCACGGCCAGGTGCTCCAGGGCCCTCCGCCGCTGGGATGCCAGACCTGGACGGTTTTCCTTGATTTGGCGTTGGGCCCCCTTGGCGGCGCCCCCGGCGCCCTTTGGGATGAACTTTTTCGGGTTGTAGATGCTTGGAGGGTCCCTGGGCGATCCCGACGTTGATTTAGTGGGCGTTTTTGATCACATTGGCAGTCTGCTTGATTTGGTAGCCGACACTACACGCATACAGTGGCAGATGGCCAGCGAACATGTTACAGGCGAGAGCTAGAAGGAAGGAGCTGACCTCCAGCGGCTGCAGCAGTCGCTTCGCTCCCTTGAGCCCGATTCCTGGGGGCTAGATCTGCGCCAATCGGCCAGTGGACCAGACAGCGACAGTTCGACACTGGTTATACAGTACACGTCGCCTTCCCCAGGTGATTTATGGCTCCAGAGTCTCTTCTGCACCGGATGCGAGGGTGCCAGTGAAACGTGGGTCATCCTGGTCGTGAGGAGACCCAGGCCGCCCTTCCCCAGGCTGGTGCTCATGATGTTGCGAGGCGTGCCCGACGTCAGCCTCACTGCCCTGGGGGACCAGACAACGACTTAAACACCAAAAACTCGGAGGTCCGCGCGGATGTCTCGGATCGGCGCTGGGGCCCCCCCGGCGGCGCCTCCGGCGCCGCCCCTGGCGCGCTCCGCTCGCCAGGGAGGGGGGTCCAGCGCCGATCCGAGAAATCCGCGCGGACCTCCGAGTTTTTTATGTTTATGCCACTTGTTGTTCCCCTATCACTGTCCCCCGCCTCGATGAGGCCCCGCGCTCCTCCCCCCCCCTCCCGTCCGTGTCCCGTGGGCACCGTGCCACGCCTCCAGGACTCCTGCGCGCGTGGAGGGCACGAGTCCGCGCGCCCGTTCGGAGGCGGCGCTGGCTCCGAGGAGGCAATGGCCCATGCCGCCACGCTTCCCTCGTTTTCGCCGTCGGGGGCCTCCTGGGAGGCCCTCGTCGCCACCGCTGGATGCGCCCCGAAATCCTGGTCAGAACGCACCCCGGACGAGGAAAGGGGAGCAGCGGCATCGGTACCTTTTGGTTTTCCCACCGAAGGCGGCTCTCGTCATGTCCACGTCGACGTAGGTGCGGCTTGGCTGTTGGCACGGGGCTCAGAGGCACTCCGGTAACCTGGGTGCCAGTCTGCGGGGCATCGGCGCAGCTGCTTGGAGCTCGCCAGACCGTGCTGGGATCGAAACAAGCAGCGCTTACTCCAGGTCTCGAGCATACCACTGGGCCCATAGCTTCAACTGCCGATTGCCGACAGGTCCTTGATTGATGGGTGAACGGGCCTCGGCGAACGTGGGGCCCAAGCAGGACTTGCGTTCGGTAGCAAATCATGGGAGCCTTGTACGTCCTCGCAACGCTATCCTTAGAGTACGTTGGAGTGCGCTAGCGTCTGGCAATCAACGAGAAGGCGCCGCTTTAGCGTCGATGAGGGTCGATTTAGCGTCGATTCGCAAGAGCCAGCAAGACGGTATGGGAGGCTCCCACGAGTTGCCACCGAACTCGGGCTACGGAGCGCTCATGCCCGCCCTGAGAGCCGGGGGCCTCGGCAAGGTGCAGAGCCCTTCGACGGCCGATCACCTCGAGGACTGCGCGCGTGAGCTCAGCGACTGCCAGATCTTCCGCACTTGCGGCAGCATGAGTGCTGACCGCTGGGCGGGGGAGGCTGCTGGAAGGCCGGGGTTTGTCGGGCTGCCGCTCCCCAGAGCAGACGGGCACGCCTCGGCGCCCCGGTGGGCCCGTGGCAGGCTGCAAGGTCCTGCACCAGAGCAGACCCATCCATAAGTGCCACCTTGTGGTTGCAAGTGGCACCCTCCACCCATAAGTGCCAACCTTGTGGTTGCGAGTGGCGCTGCACGGAACGTCAGTCTGTAAGTCGCTCCTGCCTCTCACTTTGTCAAAGTGTGTCCCCTGTTGTGCCCGGCGAGCCCTCTCCAAGACCCCAGGGAGACCCTTCGGCCCTTGTCTGGGGAGCTTTGGACTGGCACCGAGAAGGCTCACCAGAGTCACACTTAAGCTGCATGCCTGGCCTGAACTATCCTTGCAAGGCCACCCTGGACGGTCGGTGGCTCGCGAGCCAGTGTGCGCCTCCGGCCAGGAAAGGAATGGAGATGTTGCAGGGGCTGCGAAGAGGCCATCATGCGTCGCGCACAGGGTCCCCTCTCGGCGTCAGCCCAACGTACTAATACTATGTGCGCGTCAGGACGAGGAGGAGGAGGCGGAGGAGGAGGACGAGGAGGAAGGTGGAGGAGGAGGAGGAGGAGGAGGAGGAGGAGGAGGAGGAGGAGGAGAAGGAGAAGGAGGAGGAGGACCAGGAGGCGGAGGAAGGTGGAGGCAGGGGAGCGAGGGTAGATCCGGGTTCCCCCGCAACGCCCTCGGCGAGGCACAGTTGCCGGAATGCACCCAAAGGCTGGAAAGCACACGGGAAAATATTGAAATTCACGCCCGGCGCGCCGGAGAGCCAAAAACCGCGCGAGTGGGTGGGCCAATCCGTTGGCCAAGAAGCGCGCCCAAAAATACAAAACATCGCTAGGCGCCACAGAGTGCGTCACGTTCTTCTCGAAACAAGTTTCGAAACATTGGCGCAGAAATTGGCGACGCAATTCGCGATTCAATGTGCGCTAATCGGGGAGCGGTCCCGCCAGGTATTTCCTCAGAGAAGGAGATTGCTCGCACTCCTCTGCGAGCCCGCCCTACCTACGTGACGGAAACGCCAGAGGACGTCCAGTTTCCCCCCTCGCTCGCGCCGCCGACCGGAAGGACCAGGGGCCTTGAAGTTCGCTAAGGGGCAGCGAACGCATTCTGGAGCGACGGAGGAGGGGGCAATGCTCGTGGGGTAGGGACTGACCTGAGCAGCCCAATCGTCGGCAATAGCAGCCTAAGATCAGAGTTTTTCGCGCATGGCGGTCGTAAGGATGTGCCAATGACGGATCAAGCGCGCCGGCCGAGCGTATTAGGATCTGGCTTTGGAAAAACAATTCAGGAGGGAAAGCAACACACAGACACAATGAATCGTCGATTCCCAGGAAAATATGCAAAAAGATGGGAAGTGGGGGGGGAGACCAAAACCCAAAAAATATAGGAAAATATGGGGAATAGTTTTATTTGTGTGTATTCATTTGTGTGTCCTGGGGCCCCTTCAACAACGCTGCCCTCCCCCCTCCCAGCGACTTCCAACGGAAGCCCCTCCTCCTCATGCCGCCGAGGCCCGCGCTGTCGCGATGCAACACCGCCGCGGACCTCGTGCTCTCGGGGGGCTTCAGCTTCGGACGCTTCGTGGAGTGGGCGGTGGAGGCGCCGCCGGCAAGTCGGGGCCTGGGCCGGGTCGGGGGGGGGGTTCTGGCCCCCTCTTCCTCCTTCTCCTCCTCCTCCTTCCTCCTCCTCCTCCTCCTCCTTCGTCCCCCTCCTCCTCCTCTTCGTCCCCTTCCTCCTCCTCCCCCCTCCTTCCCCTCCACCTCCTCCTCCTCCTGCTACTCCTCCTCCTCCTCCTCCTCCTCCTCCTCCTCCTCCTCTCCTCCTCCTCCCCCTCCTCCTCCCCCCCCTCCCCTCCTCCTCCTCCCCCTCCTCCCCCTCCACCTCCCCTCCTCTCCTCCTCCTCCTCCTCCTCCTCTCCTCCTCCTCCTCCTCCTCCTCCTCCTCCTCCTCTTCCTCCCCCTCCTCCTCCTCCCCCTCCTCCTCCTCGGGCTCCTCCCCCTGTTCCTCCTCTCGACGGGACGTCGCTTTCGGGGCACCTCGCTGCGGCCCTCCACCGTCTCCCGCGCCTCCTCCGCCGCTCGCCTCGCTGGCACATCCTCAGGGGCAACGATCGGGGCCTGGGAGGAGGAGGAGGAGGAGGAGGAGGAGGAGGAGGAGGAGGAGAAGGAGGAGGAGGAGCAGGAGGGGGAGGGGGAGGAGGAGGAGAAGAGGGAGAGGGGAGGAGGAGGAGGAGGAGGAGGAGGAGGAGGAGGAGGAGGAGGAGGAGGAGGAGGAGGAGGAGGAGGAGGAGGAGAAGGGGAGACGGAGCTTCGGACGTGGTCGCGCAGTTTCGGCGGCTTCCCAGCCTCGGGGCGCCTGCCAGCGCCTTCGCCCCGCCGAGAGCGGTTCGGGGATGCCCGGGCCGTCCGGCACGGCCGCCAGAGAGCCGAGTCATGAGCCGAACAAACCAGGGAGCAACGTTAGACTTCGGCATCGCTCGGACGTGTGTATTTTTCCTTCGGCGAGGACCATCGAGGAGCATCCTCGATCATTTGGCGAGAAAACCACGCACGAAACCGAACAAAGCACAGGGAATGGACGTCCGAGCGATGGCCAGGGGAGCAACGTTAAGGGGGGATCGGCTTCGGGGGAGGGGGCGCATCGAACCCCAATCACCCATGGATCGCCGGCAGAGGCCCCATAGCTCCCCCTTCCCAGGAGAGCGCGGTTAATCATTCCCCCTCGTTGAGGTTGGGGGGATCGAGGATATTGACAGTCCCTGGCCCATCCTGCGACTCCCCAGGTCTCAGGAGATCTTCGGGAGCCTGTGCAGAGACGAGACCTCTGGAGATCCCCGAGGGCCTCTGGAGACCACCAGGGAGGGGGCGGAGTCGAAGAAGGAGGCCGCGCGGATTTCTTGGATCTGCGCTGGACCCCCTTGGCAGCGCCTCCTGAGGCGAGCTCTGCGCTCCGCTCCAGGGAGGGGGTCCAGCGCCGATCCAAGGAATCCGCGGGGAGCTCGAAAAGTCATGTTTATGTGGTGCTCTTCTTCTTGTAGGGAGGAAGGGGAATCTCCCAGCGTGCCATAGAAACCGGTGCCAAACCCCATCTTTCGGGAGGAGGTGGTCATCGGCGAAGCATTGGAGGTTGTGGGGCAGCTTGCGAGAGGAGGAGGAGGAGGAGGAGGAGGAGGAGGAGGAGGAGGAGGAGGAGGAGGAGGGGAATGAGGAGGAGGAAGGGGAGGAGGAGGGGGAGGGGCAGGGGGAGGGGGAGGAGGCGACGGCGACGGCGACGGCGACGTCCTCCTCTTCCTCTCTCCTGCCTCTTCGTGCCGTTCGAAGAAATCCGCGTGCACCTCCGCAAGGTTGTGTGTTCATGCCGTTTGTCCTTATTCACTAAGTATCTTCACATACCCCTAAGGATCCCAATCATCCTGTGGTGTTGGACCCTCAGTTTGAAGAGAAAGCGCCCCGCGTCTGCTCTCCTCTCCTCTCCTCTCCTTCCTTCTCCCCCCTCCTCCCATCCATGCCTCTGCCCTCCGCACCAGTCAACCATCTCGGCACACCCCTCACACGTCTCGTGGCCCCATAGGGAGCTCCACCGAAGGCCCCAGTGGTGGTGTCCGCAGGCGTTTCCCCCAGCGCTTCGTGGCCCCATTGGGAGCTCCACCGAAGGCCCCAGTGGTTGTGATCACATGCGTCCCGCGCAACACAGTACGGAGTTTAGTGGCCCCATAAGGAGCTCCAGCGAAGGCCCCAATGGCTGTGATCGCATGCGTCCCGCGCAACCCAGTACGGCGTTTCGTGGCCCCTTGGGGAGCTCCTCCGAAGGCCCCAGTGGCTGTGTTCACATGCGTCCCGCGCGCCCCAGTACGGCGCTCGGTGGCCCCATGGGGAGCTCCACCGAAGGCCCCAGAGGGTGTGTTCACATGCGTCCCCAGTCACCCACTGCGGCGGCTCGTGGCCCCATAGTGAGCTTCACCGAAGACCCCAGTGGTTGTGCTCACACGCGTCCCGCGCCACCCAGTTCGGCGCTTCCGTGGCCCCAAATGAAGTTCCAGCGAAGGCCCCAGTGGATATGATCACGTGCGTCCCGCGCCACCCAGTGCGGCGCTTCGTGGCCCCATAGGGAGCTCCACCGGAGAGCCCAGCTGGCTGTGTTCACATGTGCGTCCCGCGCCACCCAGTACAGCGTTTCGTGGCCGCTTAGGGAGCTCCACCGAAGGCCCCAGTGGCTGTGCTCACATGCGTCCGGCGCCACCCAGTCCAGCGCTTCCTGGCCTTATAGGGAGCTCCACCGTGGGCCCCAATGGTTGTGATTACATGCGTCCCGCGCCACCCAGTTCGGCGCGTCCGTGGCCCCATAGGGAGCTCAACCGAAGGCCCCAGTGGTTGTGTTCACATGCGTCCCGCGCAACCCAGTACGGCTCTCGGTTGCCCCATAGGGAGCTCCAGTGAAGGCCCCAGTGGCTGTGATCACATGCGTCCCGCGCGCCCAAGTACGGCGCTTCGTGGCCCCATGGGGAGCTCCACCGAAGGCCACAGTGGCTGTGTTCACATGCGTCCCGAGTCTCCCACTACGGCGGATCGTGGCCCCTTGGGGAGCTCCACCGAAGGCCCCAGAGGTTGTGTTCACATGCGTCCCGCGTGAAGTTTCACCGAGGCCCCAGTGGATCTGATCACGTGCGTCCCGCGCCACCCAGTGCGGCGCTTCGTGGCCTAATAGGGAGCTCCACCGAAGGCCCAAGTGGCTGTGATCACATGCGTCCCGCGACACCCAGCACAGCCTTTCGTGGAGCTCCAGCGAAGGCCCCAGTGGCTGTGATCACACGCGTCCCGCGCCACCCAGTACGGCGCTTCGTGACCCCATAGAGTGATCGCATGCTTCCGGCGCCACCCAGTACGGCGCTTTTTGACACCATAGGGAGCTCCACCGAAGGCCACAGTGGTTGTGTTCGCATGCGTCCCGCGCCACCCAAAACGGCGTTGCTTGGCCCCATAGGGAGCTCCACCGAGAGCCCAGCTGGCTGTGTTCACATGCGTCCCGCGCCACCCAGTACGGCGCTCCCTGGCCCCATAGGGAGCTCCAGCGAAGGTCCCAGTGGTTGTGATCACATGCGTCCCGCGCGCCACCCAGTCCAGCGCTTCCTGGCCCCATATGGAGCTCCACCGAGGGCCCCAATGGTTGTGATTGCATGCGTTCCGCGCCACCCAGTTCGGCGCTTCCGTGGCCCCATAGGGAGCTCAACCGAAGGCCCCAGTGGTTGTGTTCACATGCGTCCCGCGCCACCCAGTACGGCTCTCGATGGCCCCAAAAGGAGCGCCAGCGAAGGCCCCAGTGGCTGTGATCACATGCGTCCCGCGCGCCACCCAGTCCAGCGTTTCCTGGCCCCATAGGGAGCTTCACCGTGGGCCCCAATGGCTGTGATTGCATGCGTCCCGCGCCACCCACTACGGCGCTTCGTGGCCCCATAGTGAGCTCCACCGAAGGCCCTAGTGGTTGTAATCACATGCGGGAGCTCCAGCGAAGGCCCCAGTGGATATGATCACATGCGTCCCGCGCCCCCCAGTGCGGCGCTTCGTGCCCAGTGGTTGTGAGCACATGCGTCCCGCGCCATTACAGCTTGTCGTGGCCGCTTAGGGAGATCCAGGGAAGGCCCCAGTGGCTGTGATCACACGCGTCCCGCGCCACCAAGTACGGCGCTTCGTGGCCCCATAGGGAGCTCCAGCGAAGGCCCCAGTGGCTGTGATCGCATGCGTCTCCCGTGTCGGTCGTGTCCCCACAGGGAGCTCCACCGAAGGCCCCAGTGTTGATGTTCGCATGCGTCCCCCCCGCCCATTTCGGCATACCCCTCACGCGCTTCGTGGCGGCATATGCAGCTCCACCGAAGGTCCCAGTGGCGACGTTCGCATGCGCCCCCGCTCCATTTCGGCACACCCCTCACGCGTTTCGTGGCCCCATCTGGAGCGCCACCGAAGGCCTTGATGGCTGAGGCCGCATGCGTCCCCGCCCCCATTTCGGCACACCCTTTACGCTCGTCGTGGCCCCATACATTGATCCACCGAAGGCGATACACACAATGGCGATATTTACAGTTGCATATGGTTGGGCCCTTCGCCACGATACTCTTTTTGTTCGGCGACCTGATTGAAGGATGGGGTCCCACCAATCACAGAATATGATTATCCGTCCGCGGCACTTGCCGCGAAACAGCGACGTCGATGACGGCTACGAGTACGAATGCGACCACGACTACGATACTTACTATGACTTATTCTGCAGGAGGAAGAGGAGGGACCAGTTGTGTGCACCCCCGAGAGGGGTGATGACTAGGGGGGGGATTTTTCCCCAGATTTCATGGCGCCTCTTCTTATTTCATTACGTCCCTGGCCCCCCGCTGGGCCGCGCACATGCTGCCGGTCATGATTTGCACCCCCCCCTCTTGGACACCCCCCTCTTGGCCGCTCCCGAAGACACCGGGGGGGGTCAAAACAAAAGACTCTCAGAGGTTCAGGCGGAGGCGGAGATCTCCGTCCACCCTGCTCTTCTGCCTCTCTGTGCCGCAGGCCCTCCGCCGGCTCCGCCGTGCTGTCGCTCCCCTCTCGTCCCCTCCGAACTTCCAGGCGTCAACCAAGAGCTCCTGCTCTCCCAACCCCCCTCCTCCTCGTCCTCCTCCTCCTCCCCATCATCCTTATCCTCCTCCTCCTCCTCCTCATCATCATCATCACCATCATCAGCATCATCATCATCACCATCATCATCATCCTTCTCCTCCTACTCCCACCTCTTCCTCCTCCTCCTCCTCTTCCTCCTCATTCGCCTCCTCCTTCTCCTCCTCGTCCTTCTCCTCCTCCCCCTGCACCTCCGCCCCCTCCTTTGCCTCCCTCCTCGTCCTCCCCCCTCCCCCTCCCCCTCTATATTCGTCCTCTTCCTCCTCCTCCTCGCCCCGTCCGTCACTACTCCTCCTCCTCCTCCCACCCCCCCCCCACCCCAGGCGAAGGCTGGGGGCGCGGGCATCGAGGGTCCACAGAACCCACGCCCTCACTCCCCCTCGCCTTCCTCGACGAACGCGACACTGCGCAAACAGAAAGTTTCAGAGCTCCCCGCGGATTCCTTGGATCGGCGCTGGAGCCCCCTGGCGGCGCCTCCGGCGCCGCACCTGGCGCGCATTGCGCGCCAAGGAGGCGTGTCGAGCGCAGATCCGAGAGATCCGTGCGGACCTCCGAAAGGGCATGGCTCTGGAGGTCAAGGGGCTCCCGTTCTTCGGCATGCGGATGCCGGGCGCCTTCTTCCTCGTAGGCCCTGGGCCGCCGCTTCTGCTTGGGCCGCGGGCAGCCGGGTGGCCCCGCAGTCGCCGGGCGGGCCGCCGAGGGCCCTCGAGTGACAAATGCTTGCTGGGTTCTTGTGATTTGAGAGAGCGTGATCCACCGCCGCTTTACTGTGGAAAATTGCCAACCTTTTCCTCCGGAACCCGGGGGTCGCCCCCCCCCCCCTCCGAAATTCCCCCCCCCCCCCCCCCCCTGCTGGAACCCCTCCCCCCCCCCCCCCCCCCCCCCTCCCCCGGCAAAACCCCCCCCTCCCTAACCCCTCCCCCCCCCCCCTCCCCCCCCCCGCTCGAAAACCGGGGGGGGTCACTACCGGTTCGAACCCCTCCCCCCCCCCCCCCCCCCCTCCGGATCCGGAAAACCGGGGGGGGTCACTACGGTTCGAACCCCCCCCCCCCCCCCCCCCCCCCTACTCACCGCCAGCAAACGACTCCCGGTCCCCACCACCGTCCGCATCACATCCCCCACTGGTGTTCCCAGCACCACTGTCCTCACCACCGCTGTCCCCACTGGTTCCACCACCGCCCCTACTGTCCCCACCAGTGGCCCCACCACTGTCGCACTGTCCCCGCTGTCCCCAGAACTGTTCCCACCACGGTTCCACTCTCCCCACTGTCTCCACGGCCCCAACCACTGCCCGACTATCCCCACTGTCCCCACTGTCCCACTGACTCCTCCGCTGTCCCACTGAGCTGTCCCACTGTTCCCACCACTGTCCCCACTGTCCCCACCACTGTCCCCACTGTACCTCTGTCCCATTGTCCCACCGCCGTCCTCGCCACCGCCTTCACCACTGTCCCCACCACCATTGTACCCTCCACTGTCCCACTGTTTCCACCTCATTCCCATTGTCCCCACACCACTGTCCCCACCACCACCGTCACCACCACTGTCCACTGTCCCCCCCTGTTCCCACCATTGTCCCCACCACTGTCCCCACCACTACCGTCCCCACCACTGTCCCACTGTCCCACTGTCCCCACCACTGTCCCGCTATCCCCTCACCACTGTCCCCACCAACACCGTCCCCACCACTGTCCGCACCCCCACTCGGTTTTCGAGGGGGGGGGGGGTTCGAACCGGTAGTGACCCCCCCCGGTTTTCCGGATCCGGAGGGGGGGGGGGGGGGGGGGGAGGGGTTCGAACCGGTAGTGACCCCCCTCCCCTTTTCATGATGAGCAGGGGGGGGAGGGGGGGGGGAGGGGTTCGAACCGGTAGTGACCCCCCCCGGTTTTCCGGAGGGGGGGGGGGGGGGGGGGGAGGGGTTCGAACCGGTAGTGACCCCCCCCGGTTTTCCGCCAGCAGCGGTAGAACACGCTCTTTCTGTGATTTTGATCCCTGTATATGTTCGAAGAAGAACAGAGTCATCCGCAGACCAGGGCTGGACCTAAACGGTGTTTTGGCGATTTCGTGGGCCGGTTTCGTTTCGTTTTGCGGTAGAGGTGGACTGAAGACAAGACGAGGGAAAACGAAAGCACCACGAAAACTAAACACACCGTCTAGGTTCAGCCCTGGTTCTTATAATTTTGATCTTTGTATACGTTCGAAGAAGAACAGCGGCATACGCACGCAGAAAGTCGACCCGCACAGGAAGGAGGAGCGACTTTCCCAAGGATTGCCCTTGCATCCTTCCCTCCTCGGTCCATCCTTGGCCACTCTCGTTGGCCGCGCCCGGCTCGAAAAGCTTCGAAAAGGGCGTCCAAGGCCCTTGCATCCTTGTCGTGCGTCTTCATTGTGCGGGTTGGCCGTACGTGCACTGAGCTCCAGAAGTTCATATCTCTGTGCCACTTGTTCTTCCTCCGCGCCAGGCCCCAGGGAGGCTCCGTGTGGTTTGAGATGGCCCCTGGTCCTCGCGGCGGTGAGCCGACGACGGAGGCATCCTCTGTGCCACTTGCTCCTCCTCCACGCCAGGCCCCGGGGAGGCTCCGTGTGGTTTGAGATGGCCCCTGGTCCTCGTGGCGGTGAGCCGACGACGGAGGCATCCTCCTCGGGGGAAGGGCGTCCTCTTCGCCGCGCTCGGGGTGGGGGGGGGGTCCTCACGCAGAGGCCCGCGCTTCTGTCTCCCCCCTCCTCCTCTCCCTCCTCTTCCTCCTCGTCCTTCCGCTCCTCCTCCTCCTCCTCCTCCTCCTCCTCCTCCTCCTCCTCCTCCCTTTCACCCCTCCTCCTCCTCCCCCTCCTCCTTGTGGATTGGGCCAGGGGGGGGGGGCTCACAAGCGGCGATCCTGGAATCGCGCCGCGATCTGCCTTGCTTGATTCCAGCGAGCCTGCCGCGCGTTGGGCCCTGCGGCTCCGGCGGTTGTGGGGTGGCCCTGGCCGCGATCCGAGTGGTGGCTGTATGTTTCGCGATGTGCGCCCCCTGCTCCAGTCCATGGCGTACCTTGTCCTGTGCAAGATCTTCGGCACCGCCTATATTCTGAGCCCTCCGGCCGCCTGAGGCCCCGCCCGCCCGCGCCCTGTCTCCCCAATTAGGGCTACTCGCGTCCCGTTTAGCTCTTGACCGGAAGGGGCCCGCTCCCGACCCGCAGACCAAAAAAATATGTTTCGCGATGGTAATTGACCTTCACCTTGCAGTGGTGGTCGCTGGTTGCTGTTTTGCGCGTCTCAACTGCGGATCCCACTGTCGAAGTGTCGAGTGAAACTCTGAAACAGCAGCAGCGGCGGCGGCGGCGGCGGCAACGTCATCTTCATCCTCCACCTCCATCATAATCATCAGCAGCATCATCAGCAGCATCATCATCGTCATCGTCATCGTCAATTTCGCCATCGCCAGTAGCATCATCGTCACCAGCAGCATCAACATCATCAGCATCATCATCGCCACCACCAGCACCACCATCATCAGCATCATCAGCATAGTTCGCATCATCCGCGACAGTGGCAACCAGAAGCAGCTAGCAGCACCAATCCATGAGCAACGATAAAGTTGTCGATGTCTGTACGTGCGGTCAGCGCCGACGCCAGCGGACTGTGATCCGCATACTTCGCTTAATAGTTCCCGATTCCATCCCAAACAATCGCAGAACAGTGAGGAGCACAAGGAGGCGGAGAAGGAGGAGGGCGAGAGGAGGCGAATCCAGGCTCTTGGTACGGGCCCCCACCCTCCCCTCAGCCCCTCCTCCCCTTCCTGCCTGGTCCAATCTCTTCCTTTTCCATCTCCGTCTCGTTCACCCTCCCTCCGCCCCCCCCCCCGTTCCTCCCATCCCCTGCCTCCCTCCTCCAGCGATTCCTTGTTTGGCCTTTGAATCAGTTGCGTTGAAATCCTACGAGATTGGACTATCTGTTTCGAGTCGGATTTCGCTCCATGGCAGCGAAGATCGTAGGGTCGGCAGTTTGGGGCAATCATTCATGTCGTCGGATGTCGTATGATGGCCGTGGACGCCAATCTCCAAAGCCGAGGGCGTGGTCGACCGACGAGGACTTCCAGGAGGCACTCCAGCTACACACAATGCAGTATATGTGCATTCGGATGTGGCGCTGCAGTCCAAACAACACGCGACCACAGTGGGCTTCAGGATCCTCTGGTGCGTGCAGGTCAAACATTAATCTTGGCTTACCCAGACATGCCCGACCGTGCAGTTCATGCGCAGGGCGAGGAACGATCCAAGACTTGGCCGCCACTCGCAGGAGTTTGTGGCATGCTGTTGATCTTTCGCCCTCACAGGAAGAGCGGCGCGACGCTGGGAACATGCGACGTGCTGAACGCCGTGCGGCTGAAAACCCAGATATAGAGCGGGTCCAGAAGGATGTTCAGGCAGAGGGGCTGTGACGTGGCACCGCTGGGGACGGTGCAGCGCGTGCAGTGGCAGCGTGGACGCGCCGTCTGCTATCGGCGCGAGGCTGCTGCTGGTCTGGGCTTGAGAGTGGTGCCGTGCCTCGCCTGTGAATATACACGCTGGTCGTTGAAAGCAGGTATTTTGGGACTCCCAGGTCTCAATCTATGTTGGGCGCCCTCCTGCTTCAAGAGTCGAGCGGTTTGGCCTCTGCCCTCCTCTTTCAGAGGGCGGGCGGAATCCCAATCTACTTCCAGCGCCTTCCTGCTTCATGGTTCTGCCCACTTCTTCCGGCCGGCGTGTAGTTCTCATGCCCAGGAGAAAACCGGTCGGGGCTCGGTGGCAGGAGGGCAGGTGGCGCTATCGCTGCTCCCAGGCAAGGGACGTTCCGTTTTGCGGGTGCCCACGGTGGGGGCAGGAGGCCCCGCGGAGCGCCCACGACCCGAGCTCACCTCCACCATGGCCGCCCGCGAGGGATCAAGGTGGTCATCGAGGGCGGCAATGCACGCGTGGTCCATGAAGTCTGGACGAAGAAGCACGGGCGTATTCTACCCCGTTTCTGAAGCGGACTTTTGATGTGCTGCCTGGAGCGAGGTGCTTTGGATAGCCCACGTTCACGCGTGCCGTACGGCATGGACCTGGCGAGACCCCTTGCCACCGCAAATGCAACACCCCACACCGAAAACCCTTGCAACATGCTCCTTCGAGTCTCAGCGCGGGGCCCCGAGCACCACGGGGTGCCCCAGGAAGAAGGCTCGAGGGCCAGAGAGCGTTGGATGTTGTGGGGAGGCTCTAGGGGCGAGCCTGATCGGTGTGTTCGGGGGGTGCTGATCTTGGGAGCGGGCCGCGCGCCTACTGTTACACCGATGTGCAGCCAGAAGCAGGCGGTGCCAGGCGGTGCAGCCAACAACATTTGACCAGCAGCGGTGTCAGGCGTCGGCGGCGGCGGCGACGGGAGGCGGCGAGGAAAGAGTCAGATTCATGAAGTGCAGCGGCCACCGGGACGCCTGCCAGCTGCCGGAACAGCTGCCTACGAGGAGGGGGCGCCGCGTAATGGGGGGGTCATAAATGGGGGGTGGCGAGGGTGGTCCGAAGAGGTACCCAAACGGTACCTAAACGAGCCCCCTGGGGCTCCGGAGGGGCCCGAAAGGGGCACGAAAGGGGACCTTTTCTGACCCCCCCATTTGTGACCCCCCCATTAAGCCACGCCCAAGAGGTTGTCCAGCCCAAGCCAATCGGATCCTCCCCTTCGCCCCTGCCTTTACACAGGCGCCGTGGTCCCGTGGTGGTCACCCCCTCGCGCCCGCGACACGAGGGGGGCGCGGGGAGGCGGCGCCCCCCGCAATTTCGGGGGGAACGCGCAGAGGCACCCGCCCCGTCTTCCGTTCACCTCCCCCGCCCGCTTTTTCCCGCTTCTCCCCTTCGCGGCGGGGAACGAGGCGGGGAAGTGAGAAGGAGAAGGCCTTCTCAGAAGGCGGCCGGACTTCTCAGGAGCTCTCGCACCATCTGAGAAGTTGTTGTTGCGTCTTTGGGGAAGGCTTAGAAAACTTTGCAGAAGTCCGGAGGACTTCCGAGCCTTCTAAGAAGGCCCGCCCCTTCTCAGTTCCCTCCCGGGTGCGCCGCCTACCTTTCTCCAGACAAGAATCAGTTCGGCAATTGTCCCCAGACCCCTCACGGGGTCCATTTTGGCTGGTGCTACTTCCTGGATCGACGTGGTGACGACCCTGGAGTTAGAAGCGGGCCCGAGTCCGAAACGTAGAATAAGATATTATAACACGAGATTGAGCGTGCGCGGACCCCGAACGGTGAGTTATTGCAGTGGATGCGTATGTTGTACGGTGCAAGCTATATGATGTGAGCTATGTGTCGCAGTCTACGCGGTGCAAGCTACATGCGGCAACGAAGTGGCAACGTGGCGAAACCTCTCCAGACCCACCCAGCGCACGAGGCGGCATCGAAGCCGCAACGTGGCGAAACCTTGCTCGACCCGCCAACTGCACGAGGCCGCAACGAGGCGGCACTGGGCGGCCACGTGGCGGAACCTCGCAAGACCCACCCAGCGCACGAGGCGGCCGGCAACAGGGGAGGCAACGGGCGGCGTCGTGGCGAGACGTCGCCGGACCCACCCAGCGCAGGAGGCGGCATCGAGGAGGCAACGTGGCGAGACGTCGCTGGACCTACCCAGCGCCCGAGGCGGCATCGAGGCGGCCACGGGCTACGGGTTGCAACGAGGCGAAGCTTTGACGAGCCGGGCGGCAACGAAGCGGCAACGTGGCGGGGCGCCGCCGGACCCACCCGGCGCACGAGGCGGCAACGGGGCGGCAACGAGGCGTCCACGCGGCGAAACGTCGCCGGACCCACCCAGCGCAGGAGTTGGCAGCGAGGCGGCGACGTGGAGAGTCATCGCCAGCGCCAGTCAAGTAAGAGCCCCTCGGCGCGAGTACTGTTCGGGAAAGGCTGCTGTGTTGCAAGCTGCGTGGCACGCACGAAGCGCCCATGGGCGCCCAGCGGCCGAAATCCTCACCCCCCCCCACACGAGGCGCCCACGAAGCGCCCACGGGCCGTCACGGGGCGAAGCCCCGACACAGCCAGTGAATCATGTAGGGAGCGATGTAAGAGCCTTTCGGTCTGTTGGTCCTGTCCCTCCTCCCCTCTCAAGAGCGAGCGCAGGGTAGTGCCAAGTAATACCCGTTCGGGGTTTGGTCCTTTCCCTCATCCCCTTTCAGGAGCGAGCGCAGGGTACGACGAGTACAAGCGCCTGGACACATGCTGGGACGGCTCGAAGGACGCTGCGGGCCGGAGGCAGTCTGGGCACATACACACCAAGGACGCGCTCTTCTTTTCTAGCGCCCTCCTTCTCCCCAGTCCTCATGAGAGCGACGCGAAAGGACGGGATCATCTGCGCCGACATTGGCGCGTAGCCTGCCCGCGTAAGCGCCATCGTCTCCAATGTAGCGTGCGCCGCGCTGGCGGCCTGCGCAAGCCGCCACGTAAGGTCGCTATGCCATCTAGCGTAAGACCCGCTTTTGAGCGTCGCTCATGTGGAGGTGGGTCGGGTCCTCGATGGTCGAGGCTCGAGGAGGGCTCTTCGCAGTCTTCGGCAGCCGGGGGCCCGTCTCTTGCCCCGGGGCCGTGGGCAGGCGATCTCGGGCGAAGCGAGTCAGGCGGGACGGGCACCCCGGGAGGCAGGGGGCAACGTGAGGGTCGGGGCTCAGGAGACGGGGGTCAGTTCAAACGGGGGTCAGTCAGAGCGCCGGAGGATCCTGCAGGATCCTGCAGGGCACGGGGTGTACTGACGCGGGCTTGGGCGCAGGATCTTGCAGGATCTTGCAGGATCCTGCAAGGCCTGAGTGACCCCGGTTTGGATTGACCCGGGTCAGTAGATCCCCGAGGGGAGGGGGGATAGGTTGAGGGGGGAACGCATCGACCCTTGAATCGCCCACTCCTCGCCAGTGGAGGGGGCCCGCTGGCCCACCCCGCCCAGGAGCGTGCAGCTTCGCTGTGGGGGGGGCACATCGCCGATCCATCGGCGAGCTCAGGTCGATAATTTCCCCCCCCTGAGCCGTCCCCCCCCCCTGACGCTGCCCCTTGGGAAGGGGTTCCGTGGATTTTGAGCCTATCGGCGTGGCCGCTCGCTCCACTCCCTCCCTGCCGCTGCCGCAGCCCCGCTTCTGCAGCTGCCTGTGGCCATGCGGCTGCCGCTGCTGTTGCTGAGCTTGTGCTCGCCGCCACGCCCCTCAGGGGCAACGTTGGTGGGGGATAGCAAGGGTTATGATGCTCCTACCTACTTTGGCCTGGACCACCAGGAAGAATTTCGAGAACCAAAAAGGAACCGAGACTCGAGGGCTTTCACGTGCCGGGCCCTGGGAGACACTCGTTCGACACTGGTTCGACACTTGTCGATACTTTTCCGGGTGCTCGAAATTATTTCTGGGATGTGGTCCTGGAGCACGATGGGAGCAACAGTAAGCAAGGGTGTTCACTGTTCGGTCGGTTCGGTTGCGTCGCAGTCGGTTGCGTTCGGTCGGTTCGCTTCGGTCGGTTATCGTGTCGTTGCCGCGTCGCTGCGCCCCCGTAGGTTGCCTTCGGCCTGTCGATGTCGGTCAGTCTCGGCTTCACTGCCGGTTCGGCTGCTGGTCTTCGGTCCTGCGGTCGCCGTGCACGGCCTCGGATAAGCGCGGGGGGGGTACACCCTAGGCGATGCTTAAGAAAACCTAAGTTTTCGTCCAGAGTCCCGATTATTCTTAACTTTGCAATGGAAATCCCAAGATTTTGATAGAAGTTCTGGGTTGAATTCAAGTTCTGAGACTACGAATTTCTTAACCCATGATTTCTTAAGCATTTCGCAGGGTGTATCGTGGCGCGCGGCCCCCCTCGGCCGAAGAGGTGCGCGGCCGAAAACAACAGGAGGCCAAACGCGTGCCCGAAGTCGTGGCCGACAGCGCAGTGTGGGCGAAGTTGTGACCTGAGTTGAGATATGTCGAAGGCCGAGGGTAAGGATGGGTAGCCTTCCCGAGGGTACCCCTGCATCCGTTCCTCTTTGGTCCATCCTCGACTGCTTTCAATGGCCCGCCGCGCTCGAAAAAGCTTGAACACGAGCGTCCAAGGGGCTTGCATCCTTACCGCGCATCTTTATTATCATTTTGATGGTATTGACTTCGAACCAACTATTTCGGTCATACTGGGGCGCTGTCGGAAAGGTTCGGGCGCCAGTTTCGGCTACACTCGGGGAGATGTTCTGGCACAGTTTCGGTCACTGCACCCCCCTGATAGAAACAAGGTTACCTGAGGGATGCATCGACATGCAAGCGCCCATCGCCGATAGGGACCCGCTAGCCCACCCCGCCAAGGAACGTTCGGTTGCGCTCTCGATGGCCTATCGCCAATCTACCGGCGATGCATCGCGGATTCCGGGCCAACGGTGCCCTCACTCGGCCGGGTGCCCCTGACGTTCCCTCTCAATCCCTCGCGCTACGTGGCCCTCTCAGGAGTTCCAATACGGCCCCAGCGAGGGCGTCCGTACGCGGCCCCCGTCAGATCCTGTACGCCCCCGCCAAGCTCCGTCCCCCCGGGGAGGAGTTCCAAATACAGCCTCGGCGAGGCGCTCAATCCCTTCTTCCGCACTTGCCCTCCGCCCCCTTCCTCGCACTTCCCCGCCCGCTTTGTCTGGGGCGTCGGGATCTAACCAAACAACCCATGCCCAGGAAACTCCCCGCTTGCCTCGAGGGTGCGTTGGGGGTCTTGGGTTTCGACTGGTCTGCTATGGGAAGGGTGTGTCGTTTCCGCGCCAAGAATCAAGGGACGTCTTGGGGTCTCAGGGTAGGGTTTCTTGTGGAAGGTTTCTCGTGGTCGAGATCCTCCTGTATCCACTGCTCCTGGCCATGCCCATGTTGTGCCAAACCTTAAGTCGGGCATGTCCCTCTACAGGAGGAATCTGCAAACATAGCTCAAACAAAACAGTCGGGTGACGATGTTTCGACTGTAGTGCTACTATTTTTGAGCACTTGTCGACTAGGCGTCCTTCCTTCCAGACTCCGCCCGTAAGAGGACATGCCCGACCTAGGCCAAGCCAGGCGGGGCGCACACAGCCCCCTGGGGGCCAGGAGGGACCCGGCCAGGGATACTGGGACCGACCTCCTCGCCCGGCCCTCCCTCTCTGCGGCACGGCGGCGGCCCGCCCGACGGCTGCCACCCCGGGCCCGCCGAGACGTGGGCGCGCTGCGGCGTCATGGGGAACCCGTCCGACGGCTTCCACGGCAAGACCTCCGGGGCCGGGGCGCGCGCGCGCACTCATGCCTCGGTCCTCCCTCTCTCTCTCTCTCTTTTTCTCTCTTTCTCTCTCTCTCTCTCTCTCCCCCTCTCTCTCTCTTTCTCTCCTGCCCCTTGCTCCATTGCCCATCTCTCTCTCTCCCTCTCTCGATTCCTATTTTCTTTCCTCCCCACGTACGTACCACTTCTCTATCGCTGTTTGACGTTTTGCTCATTTCTCTCTATGTATATTTCTCTCTTTCTCTCTATCTCTCCTTTTTCTCCTCTCTCTCCCTCTGTTTGGTTTCTCTCTATGTTTCTCTCTCCCTCTCTCTCTCTTTCTATTGTTTGTGCTCTCTCTCTATGTATGTATATATGTGCTGCTATATATATAAAATACATACATATATAGGTGTGTGTGCTTCTCTCTCTCTTTTCAAATACCTGCTCTTACAGGTTTATTGCCCGGACCCCGCCCCCCTCCCCCCCCGTCTAAACTGGAAGCCCCAGACCCTGGGCCCCAGGAGTCTTTGGGATCCCTGGCACCCTGGACGCCCGTGCAGGGGGTCCGCCGGAGTTTCCATGCCTCCCGAACGTCCCTGCTGGGTCCAGCCAGCGTTTGTGCGGTTGGGCTCAGCCGCCTGCACAGCGATCTAGAGCACTGGTACGATACAAACAACGTAAGCCAAGACTATAGGGTCAAGCGGTTTGAAAAATCGATGATCGGAGCGGAGGAGTACCCTGTCATGAAAATTATGGGGCTCGAGACCAGCATGTTGTTGCCTTGGGCCGAGAAAGTGTGTGGATAATTCGTCGGGGCCATGCACAAAGGACGTCATCTGCTGGATGCTGTGCGTTCACTGCGCAAGCATATGGAAATCTTGAAGGCTGCCCCCAAACAGCCATCCCCTGCCACCGTTCAGCAGCTGTCTGGTTTTGCTAAGCAACACAGCTTGTCAATAGAGCTGGCAGGTTTCACGCATCAGCACAAACACCATTTTTGGGCCCACATGGTCCGCGGGAAACCTCGGATTGGAAACCCGATGTATCACGGGAGGCTTGTAGATGAGAGTTAAAACTTGGATGCGGCTGTCGCCACGGCCAGCCCGCACGCTGCCAATTGGGAAGTTCGCGCGTTCGAGAAGCGTTCGATGCACGGGCGCTTCGCCAGAGGCCACGCGATGTACTCTTGTGTACACATTCGCAGCATCGTGATACAGTGGTGCTGCACGTGCACGCCCCTGCCAATACCTCTCCCCCTCTCTGCATGCGTACGCTATCCCTCTTTCAACGCTCGCGATGGCTAGTTGCAGTCGGTTCCGTGCTTGCCGAAACCCGCTGAATATCTGGATGGCGTCGAGTCGCTAAACACAGCTGGTGCATCACCCAGTGTACCACGATCCCAACACCGCCACCCAGTCACACCAATCATGAGGCCTTGATATTTCGTTGGTCTTGTTTGTTACCTAACAGCGAAGACTGATAGTTTTCTGGTGGCGTCAATAGAGAGCATCTTGACGCCCCAGGGGGTCTGGGCGGGATCCGGACAGAACCGGACAAAAGGGTCAGCATCAGGAATCCTTGGGAATTCTGATGAATCCTTAGGAATCCATTCCCAGAACACCACTCCCAGGCCACATTTTGAATGCCCGGAACCACCTGTAGGCCACTTCGTGTTCTTCGTGTTCCCAGAACACCATTCCCAGGCCACATTTTCCATGCCCGGAGCCAACTGTAGGCCATTTCGTGTTCTTCGTGTTCCCAGAACACCATTCCCAGGCCACATTTTTGAATGCCCGGAGCCAGCTGTAGGCCACATCGTGTTCGTCGTGTTCCCAGAACACAATTCCCAGGCCACATTTTGATTGCCCGGAGCCAACTGTAGGCCACTTCGTGTTTTTCGTGTTGCCAGAACACCACTCCCAGGCCACAGTCTGAATGCCCGGAGCCAACTGTAGGCCACTTCGTGTTCTACGCGTTCCTGGAACACCACTCCTGTACCATATTTTGATTGCCCGGAGCCAGCTGTAGGTCACTTCGTGTTCTTCGTGTTCCCAGAACACCAGTCATGTGGCATATTTGGAATGCCCGAGCTGAGGCAGGCTGAGACCGAGGCAGGCTGAGGCCGAGGCATGCTGAGGCTGAGGCTGGGGCAGGCTGAGGCTGAGGCTGAGGCAGGCTGAGGCTGAGACAGAGGCTGACGCAGGCTGGAGAGTGGGACAGCGGGGACAGTGCAACAGTGGTTGGGGCCGTGGGGAAGGTGGGGAGAGCGGGGCCGCGGTGGGAACAGCGTTGGACGGCGGCGGGCGCGGGGGGGGGCTCGAACCGGCAGTGGCCCCCCCCCCGGTTTGCTGGAAGGGGGCAGGGGTTCGAGCCGGCGGCGCCCCCCCCCCGGTTCTGCGGGGGGGGGGGGGGGGGGGGCGTTCGAACCGCCGGCGGCCGCCCCTGGTTTTCCAGGAGGGGGGGCAGCAGCAGAGGGGGGATTTTCGGGGGAGGGGGGGGGGGCATGATGGGCTCCGGAGGAAGAGCGGGAGAGGGGGGTGGGGGGGGGGGGGGGGGAATTTTCCACAGTGGAGCGGCGGTGGATCACGCCTTCTCCAACATCGCCAGCCCCCCATATCGGCGTTCGCTTTTTTCTCAGTCGAGCGAGCATTCGTGCCCTTGCGTCGAATCAGAGTTGCGCCGACGCCATCAGAGGTGCAAGTATGGGTGCAAGACACCAGTGGTTATTCCGCCACCGTCGCCCAACCAGCCTCGGTTACAGCGCGACGTCACCCGGCGCGATGAATCCATCGCAGAGCCCAGCGAGTCTGGAGCAGCCGACGGCGATGGCAGCGCCGTTCCCGACGGCGACGACAGCTTCTTTTCCGACAGCGACGACAGCTTCTTTCCAGACAACGGCGACGAGGCGCACATGCCGAGCGATCTGGATGTGGGCCCGCCAGAGATCTGCAAGGAAACGCGCGGCGGGGCCAAGGATGAAGGGGCGCGGGGTGGAGCGGCATCGGTCAAGCGGCCCAGGCGCGAGCTCGTCGCGGAGTTCGAGTGCCGCGGAGGCGACCGCCAGCTGAGGGCGGCCATCGCGGAGCCCGAATGCGACGCCGACGAGCTCGTCACCCACTCCAAGCCCAGGAAGGTCTGCGCCAGGGCGCAGTCGGAGTTCGAGCAGGGCAAGATTGCCAAGGCGCAGTCCGAGTCCGAGCAGGGCACGGGCACCAAGGCGCAATCCGACTTCGTACCTGGCGCCGACGGGGCCTCCTTCGTCGAGGAGCTCGCTGTCGTCGGCATTATTCGCGTAGCGTGTTCGGGTAGGCATGTTCTTGTAGTTCAGGCCTCGGACACCCGCGCGGCACCAGCTTCGAGTTTGGAGTTCGTTGTCGTTCGCGGCCTGGGCGATGCAGGATTGTTTTTTGCTCGCTCGGGCGAGGCCCCTCGACGTCCCCCGCCCAGCCCCCGGGGCTGCGGAGGGGCCGCGTGCGCCGCCAAGTTCGCCAATGGCGTGGGATCGCGCGCCGAAAATCGCGGCGCGCGCGGCGCCTGTTCCATGGCGCCCGCGGCGCCCTCGGCCCCGCGCGCTGCGCGGCTGGCAGGGCTGAGGGCGAGCGGGCGAGCTCTCGAGGATATGATAGAGCCGACGGGGCGGGCTGCGACGAATGACCGCGCCGACGGCGAAGACGAGTGGACGAGGGCGAGGAGGGGGGGGCGGAGGAGGAGAGGGAGGGGAAGGACGAGGAGATGGAAGGGGGGCGCCGAGGAGGAATGGGGAAGAGGTAGTTCACGAGGAGGAGGAGGAGGAGGAGGAGGAGGAGGAGGAGGGGAGCGGCGACGATGGCGACGTCGTTGCGGACGGCGATGGCGCCGATGAGGGCGACGGAAACTTTGCGAGACTGCAGGCGCAATTCGGTCGGCAACGGCCCTCGGCATTGTCTGTGCCGATCGATTGGCAAAGGCCATCCGATCTGTTCGCGCCGAGGTCTGCCAGCGCGCTTGAAGGGGGGCACGTTTCTGATATCTTGCTTCAAATCAGCCCAAACAGCCCGGGTAGCCCAAGCAGTCCAGGCAATCCTGCGCCATGCGCCATCACGGGCACCAGCCAAGAAATTTCGTTGATTTGCTCTCGCGTTTCGTTGATCTCCGTTGAGCTCTAAGCTTGAGCAAACGGCCAGACGATGCGCGATGGGGCGGGAGCGCCACCGCGGTGCAATACTAAGCCCTATGCCTGAACACCGGCCAGATTGCGCGCGCGCGACAGGGTTGGCCGCCATTGTGCGCCTAGGCTCTAAGCCTGGACAACGGCCTCTGACGTAGGAGTACGTTGCGGTGCAATGTTGTGGCGCAGATCTGCGGCGTAGATCGGGCAAGTCCCTCTCGCGCCAGTCGTAGCAGTTCCTGCTCGTGACGATCTGGGCTCGGCACGGCCGTTTGAATCTCGCGACGCGAGCCGGCCCCCGCGCGTCGCGGCGCAGAGCTGGCGCAGAGCTTCCCCCGACGACGACCGCGAGGGGGGGGCCAGCGGCGCGGGCTGCGCGCGAAGATGCCCATGGCACGCCGACCTGCGACGGCTGCGACGATGAGCCACCCGCCGTTCGAAAGCCCCTTTCGGTTGCGCCTTTCGAGGGCAGCGCCAACGCCATCGGCGTTGCCGGCTGCGCCAGCGATGTCAGCCGCGGCGCCGCCGGCACTGCCACCTGCGGCACCAGCGACGCCAGCGGCGCCTCATGACCGGCGTACCTACCACGACACTCTGATGGACCCGAGGCCGCCAGAGTGGCTTGCGCGCCAGGCGGCGCCGATTGGCGCTCCGATGGAGCTCATGGCGCGCATGGGCCAGGCCTTGGGAGCACCCACCACGCCCGCCGACAATCCTTCGGCACGCCGTTTACGCCGATGGGGGATCGACGCGGGGATGGCGCTAGCTCTAGCAGATGGTGCGCAGCACGTCTTCGACGCGATCGAACTCTTCGACCGGCTGGAGCGTCCGCTCGCAATGGGCGCACCGCGCTGTCTCACGGACTCGCGGGCACGACGCCCGCGCCAGGGACAGGGCGAAGAATCTCGCGAAGGTCCCATGCATTGCCTGCGAAGCGCGCTTGACGCACTCGGTCGCGCCGCGCGGCGCTGCGCTGACGTCGCCGCCCCGCGGCTGCCGCGACGCGTCGGCGTTCGAGTTTTCCGCGCCGGCCAACTCGGCGGCGTCGATGATGTTCCTCGCGCGCGCGCGCGGGGTGCATTTTACATCGCGCAGGCCCCAAGGAAGTCGAAGCTGCTCGAGAGCGCGCCTTCGCTGGAGGCGATCAACGCGACGCGCGGCTACAAGGTGCGGGCGATGTACGTCGAGCAGCGCATGCGCGACGAGGTGGCGACGGCTTCGGTAGGCAACCTGCCCTCGGAGCGCCTGCGGCACCTCGAGGGCTTCGAGGGCTGCGAGAGCGCAGCGGCGAACTGGCCACGCGAGGACTTCTCGGTCGAAACCCGCGGCGGAGGTGCATGGCAATGATGACGAGGAGGAAGAGGGATGAGGAGGAGGAGGAGGCGGAGGAAGAGGAAGAGGAGGAGTAGGAGGAGGATGGGGGGCGGAGGCGCGGCGGACAAGGAGGAGGAGGAGGGGGGAGGGGGGGGGGGAAGGAGGAAGAGGAGGAGGAGGAGGAGGAGGAGGAGGGAGGAGGAGGAGGAGGAGAAAGAGGAGGAGGAAGAGGAGGAGGAGGAGGAGGAGGAGGAGGAGAGAGGAGGAGGAGGAGGAGGAGGAAGCGAGGAGGAGAAGGAGAAGGAGGAGGAGGAGGAGGAGGAGGAGGAGGAGAGGAGGAGGAGCAGGACGGCCAGCAAATCCAGCCACCCATCCCTCACCCACCCCCCTCTCCCACACCGCCTTCTCGGAATTATTCCAGGCCGGCGCGGGGTGCTCCTGGAAGGGGGGGGGGGGGGGGCAAAGGGTACGGGGCAGCGAAACGCGCGAGGGATTCGACGATGCTCGGGGGTGGAATGAAGAGGGGGGGGAATGGGAAGCTCGCCAACCCCCAAAACCGAAACGAACCCGAGCCCAGCCGAAAACTCAAACGCAATCAACGGAACCCAAACTAGGAAATCAATGGTTTGTCAGGGCGACCGCCGCGCTGGCGCATCGGCTTGCGACGCGCGTGAAGCACGGCGGCCACCCCGATAAATCATGGGTTGTTTTGTTTTATGGGGTCCCGTTGACATCGCTTGAGTTCCGCATCCGATTATCTCCACCCCGCCCTCCCAGAATCACCGCGGCCTGGAGTTTCTCCGGGCGCTGTGCTACTGCGCCGTCCTGGCGCTGAGGCGCCAGCGGCTCGTTTGGCCGCTTCGGGCCCAGACGAGCCGCCGTCGGACCCGGACTGGACGAGCCCTCCTCATCTTCCTCCTTTTCCTCCTCCTCCTGTCACCACCGTCGTTATCCGCTTGGGCTTCCTGGGACTTCGTGGGCCCTCCGTGGACACCTGGTACTTCTCGAGACGCTAGAACCTCCTGGCGTTTCCTGGGGCTCTCGGGGTATCATTGGAAATTCGGGATCCTCAAACAAAACGCCCGGTGATGGTGGCGATGATGATGGTGATGTTGACGAAGATGACGGTGGCGATGATGACGATGATGGTCATGTAGATTACGAGTATGGCGATGATGATGGTGTTGCTGGCGCGCGACTCTTGGGACAGCCCAGGGCCTTCTTGGACTTCCTGCGTCTCCCTGGAGCCTGCTGAAACATCCTGGGATTCCTTGGGCTGCTTGGGGAACTTTGAAACTTCGAACGAAACACCCGATGATGATGCGGAAGAGGAGGAGTGGGGAGGAGGAGGAGGAGGAGGAGGAGGAGGAGGAGGAGGAGGAAGAGGAGGAGGAGGAGGAGGAGGAGGAGGAGAGGGGAATGAAGAGAAGGAGGAACAGGAGGAGGTGGAGAGCGAAGAGGGACACGATACGGAGGATAAGGAGGATGCGAATGAGTAGTATGATGAGACGGAAGAGGGGGAGAATGGGGCGAGGAGGAAATCGATTGCGGAGTGGCGTCCCGTTCGGATCAAGACGATCCCTTGCGGCTCACTGGGCGGAGGGGTTGCGAACTGTGGAACGACCGCCGGTTTCGTGGGCTCCAGGGGGGTCCGCGCAAATCACTGCGAGACCTCGCGGGTCCATGAGGCGCAGCGAATTGAGAAATTGCCGCCACCTTCGCGGGCTCTTTGGGGGGGGGGGGCAGCGGAGCGGCACCCCACGAAGGTCAGGGCGGCACCTCTCGGCACCATGGGGAGCACTGTTCGCCGCGTTCGCGGGCTCTTGGGAGGCCCGACGGAGCGGCGCAGCGCCGTCCGCCCTTTCGAAAACAGAGCAGGGACAACGGGGCCCGCGGAAACGTGGCGTCGGATGGAGGGCGGCATCTGTTTAAACTATGAGCTCTCGCTGGGCGCTTCACGTGTTTCTCTTCGTTGAACTGTTCGGTTGGGTGGCGGGGAACACTTGCTGGATTCATGGGCGGCAGTTGTCCTTCAAAACGGTGTTATCGCCGGACGTCGCTGCCGACCTTGCCCATTAACGGCTCAGCGTTGGCATCGCGCTGTTATGGGTGTCAAATTCATAGGTATAGCAACAAAAAAACATGTGTCGGAATCGCAATTGCGAATCTAAAACAACATGCGTGCTTAATTTTGTTTGAATATACGATCACAGAACAACCACAACATTGAACTTCCGTGGTTTTTTTAATGGTTCGTGGCGCGCGCATGCCATATTCTGGTTCGCGCAACCCTCTGGGTACCGTACGTATAGGCGCGTGTATGTTTAATTGTATCCCCTCTTTCTCCGCGACCCCCTTTCGCTATGTGTTGTGTGTTTGTTCTCTCTCTCTCTCTCTGTCTCTCGTTCTCTCTCTCTCTCTCTCTCTTTCTCTCTCTCTCTCTCTCTGTCTTTTTCCACATATATATATATATATATCCCTGGGGGCGAGGCCGGGGGCCCCAGGACAGGTGCCCCGACCCCCCATGGGGGGACCGGGGCTCATTTTCCCTGTGTTTTTACAGGGTTTCCGCGTCCTGGGCCTCGGAGGCCGCCGCCTCGGACCTCCCATGGGAGGACGGGGCGGCCAGGGAGGTCCAAAATAGTCCAGGAGGGCCTCCAGAGGCCCCCAAGACGGCCCAAGCGGGCCCCGAGTCGCCGAAAGACCGCTCCAGGACGCCCAAGATAGGCCAAGACGGCCCGAGAGGCCCCCCAAGGCACTCCACGACGCGTCAAGACGCTTCTCCAGAGCGCTTCCAGAGGCCGAAATCGTCAATTGTACGAAGGTTTTCGAACCATTTTGGCCTTCCAGCCTTTTCGGCTGTCCGACGTTCCAAGACGGCTCAATAGGCTCCCAAGAGCGCCCCAAGACGGCCCAAGAGGGCTCCAAGACGGCCCCAGAGTCGCCTAGGACAGCCCAACAGGGCCCCAAGATGCGCCCAAGAGTGGGACCACGACTCCAAAATTCGACCCTGCCGCTTGAAGAGTGCCCCAGGAGGCCCCAAGGAGCCCCCAAGAGGCCCCAGGAGGCCCCCAAGAGGCACCCAGGAGGCCCGAACGAGGCCTAAAGAGGCCACAAGACAGCCCCGAGGAGGCCCCACAACGGTCCCAAAACGGCTACCGAGAAGCTGCGAAATTGCCTTCACGACGTCCCCGACAGGCCAACCACGAGATCCAAACCAACACCCATGAGGCCTCTGACCCACCACCCAGGGCACGGTGGCGGGAGCAGTGACAGCACTTGTGCACAGCATGTTCCGGCGGGAGCCTTCCGGAACACGCTGCAGGAGGAGGAGGAGGAAGATCAGGAGGAGAGAGAGTTGGAGTGGGAGGAGGAGGATGGGGACGAGGAGGAGGAAGAGGCCTCCCAGACAGCTCCAAGATAGCCGAAGAGGCTTCCAAGAGGGCCCTGGGCGGCCCACGAGGGTCCCAAGGCGGTGCCTGAGGCGCCCAAGACGTCCCGAGAGGGCCCCAAGACGGCCCCAAGAGAGGCCCAAGAAGGGAAACACGAACCGAGAATCTGAGCTTTCTACCCCGAGAGGTTCTCGGGAAGTTCCAAGAGGCCCCCAATCGGATCCAATAGCCATTTTGGCTCAAGATCCGAGGCTCAAGAGCATACTCAAGGTTCAAGTGTATACTCTATACAACCTACCTGTCTTCTTTCACGAACTCATTTCCTTCCACGTTCGTGGCGCCGAGCTGGGCAGGAATGGACAGTGCTAAAGGTAAGCGCTCTGGTACAAAAACAGGCTCGACTCCTGAGAGACAGAAGGCAAAACCGAACATTATGAAGGAGATCGTTGACGCGGAAATCGGAGCTGGGGGGCCCGAGGATGAGATGATACCAGGGAGCAAGGGAAGCAGCAGCAGCAGTGGATTGGAGGATGCACCGACTTGGTTCAAACAATACGAAGCCCGGCAAACCAAGATGATAAAAGACGAGATGAACAGTGTCAAAGGCCTGATTGACCAAGCACGGATCGAGGCTCAGGACGCAAGGAGGGCGGCGGAGGAGGTACAGGAGAAGATGGAGGAGATGGAGATGGAGATGGAGGGGATCCGGACCGACCTCGACGACGTGTACCTCACCAAGGAGCAGATTGAGCAGATTATCGAAGATAAGCTCCAGGACACACTTCAGGACCAACAACCTAAAACAGTGGGAGGGAACAGAAGGTATAGTCAGGGAAGGAGGGAAAACACCACGGAGGAGGAGAAGGAAAAAGAGACCCGTGCCAGGCAGGTCATCGCCTTCGGTTTCGAAGGAAACACGAAGGCGGCAGCAGCGATACAACATCTTGAACAACTTCTTCAACGGCTTCTTGGAGACGGTGCTGATGCCCGCACTAAGGTAACAACGGGCACCGATCCTACCATAATGGGCGTGATGGAGTTCCCAACGGTTACGGCCAAGGTAAACTTTTGGAAGAAAGCGAGGAGTGCACTATCTACTGACGAGAACGCTTTCGGCAAGATCTTCTTCCGCAACAATCTGACGATGGAGGAGCGCGAGCGGGAGAAACGATTGGGGTACACAAAGCATTACCTCACAGAGCACGCCGAGCATTCACACCAGGAAATCAAAATCATATGGACTAAAAGTATGGTTGTGCTGAAGGACGGGCTGGGGAAGGAACGAAAAATCGCATGGTACGATGAGGAAGGAAATTGGCATACCACCACCACGGGGAAAGTAGTGAAGAAGGAGGTGGAGGAGGCGATGGAGAAATGGAGGAAAAAGGTACGCCCAGAGCCCGAGACAGAGAGCGAGTGACGTTACGACGACACTTTTGGAAGTACCACAACAAGTAATATTTGGGCACCCGGAAGGTCAGTTTTGGAAGGATTTCCCAACTCTTCCCTCCCGACAGCTTTTGGGGGAGAATCGGGGGCTTCAGCGTGCGAAGATAGCGACTTCCCAACAGGATCATTCAAACCTCTCAGGACTGTCGGTGAAGTTCGACGCCATTCCGACCCGTCTGCTTCGACGACTCCTACACAACCACGGACTATGTTCGATTTTGGCAACGACACGCAGGACAACTACACACCGATTGCGACATCTCCGACTCTAGCGGCACAGGATCTCCGATTCCAGCGCCATAAGCATGCACTGGTTTCCGACTGTGGCTCTCCCCTCCCGCGCCCTCCATACTTACCCCGGCCACTCCCGACTCCCGTGCCAGAGGACGTTGATTCAGGCGACGTTTCACCGAATTCTTCGTGCCATCTAGCCCGCCAGACGGCTAGTGATCTCCCATATCGTCGTCGTGTGACGGTTCCCGACTCCGACTCCGGCAACGGGGCGCAGGTACCCCTACCAGGACGGCCTCTCCAAGACCATCATATTCGTCGAGATGAGCATGTTTCACCAGCGACGGCTCCATTCTCCACCTCCCCACCTCCAGGTTCTACGACTCCCGTTCCAACCTCTACGACTCCAGCTTCCAACCTCCAGCTTCCTACCTCCACGCCGGCGAGAAATTTTTCACCACGAGTTTCACATCAATGTCCACATTCCGACTCCGGTTCCCTCTCCCGCATCCCTGGCTCCAGGATCGTGGCGTCCGACTGCCGCAAAGGAGATTCTGGTTACGAAGGTGATCGTGCTGCACAGCCTCACGCCCAGCTCAACACGGGAGGACGGGGAGGAGGACGTCGAGCCTACAGTGTCGTATCAGGCGACGTTCCGTCATGCATCTTGCAGCTCCGAGGTATAGCACCCGCTGGAGCTGTTGTTCCTTCAACTCTGACCCGGTACGACGCCGGACCAGTTTCACCCCTGCCAGGATTGAGCGGGAATGCGAGGTCGCACCACAATGGACACGACGGGCCACGAGCTACAACAGCGCAGCCTGATCAAGGACATCTTTCACCGACTCCGGCTACTACATCTACGACTCCGGCTTCCAACTTGCTTTCTCTCTCCTCCAACCTCCGACCTTCAGGACACGTTTCACCGACTCCGGCTACTATCTGTACGACTCCGGCTTCCAGCTTGCGCCCTCATTCTTCCGACCTCCGACCGTCAGAGGTAAATCTCCGACCCACCACCTCCCGCCCAAACCCTTCAGAAGGTGCTCATCCGAACACGTTTAGAAGATACTTTGACGTTTCACCACCGGCAAATACTTTTTTCCTTCAGCCTCCGACTCCGGACCCACGGACAAAATCGAGCGAGGATGGGGAGGGCATGCATTCACGTATTGATTTTGACTCGCCTGCAGGATCTCTTATGCCCCCCAGGAGCTGCGCAGGAACGTCGACTCCAGCGGCTTATCGCACTCTCGTCGATCCATCGGCTCCCACATCACGGTCAACAGTCCCACGCTCTCCGACTCCGTGGCACGTGCATGCCGAACTTGATGCTCCACACAGCCACGGCGGAGGACGACGGACCTACAGCAACGCTCCCGGAGATGTGCCGTTGTGCATCCTACGCCACGGACGTTTTACTTCCGACTCCGGCTTCCGGCTACATCCCGTTCCTCATGAAGGGCACTGTCGTTTCACATCCTCTTCCTACTCGGACTCTCAACCACTCTGCTCATCCCACCGGCTCCCAGGAGCCCCAGAAGCAGCACCGGAACCTCCAGACCTTGGAACCATTTCCGGGTCACAGCCGCTATTGCCTACGCAGTTCACGGTGCTACACAAAAACGTGCGCGGACTTACGACGGCAGAGCGCGCTCTGGAATTATTTGAGGAATTACGGGGAGCAGCATGGGATTTTATCACACTGAATGAGACGTGGAGGGATTCAAAGGAGGAGTTTTGGATTTCTGGTGATGGCCACGCTTTCGTGGGATCAGGACTCAATACTACTAGCCGCGGAGTCGGCGTTCTTGTGCACAAACGGTGGGTTCAATCGATACGAGTATTTCGACCAATCAACGAAAGAATTGTATACATCGACGTGCGACGGGGCCGATTCAAGTTGAGATTGGCCAGTGCGTACTTCCCACATGGAGGCTATGCAGACCACCACATACAGACGATGTATGACGTTCTTGGGAATCTACAGAGAGAGGCTGCGACGGCAAAAATGATGTTTATCGTTGGAGCGGATTGCAACGCCAGGGTTGGGCAGGCCGCGATCGACGATGACCATAAGTCAATTGGGCCGCACGGCATGCCTGATACCAATGTGCGCGGTCAGTGGCTTAAGCAGTGGGCCGCCCAGCACCGACTACGACTTCTGAACACATATTTCCGAAAAAGGCCGGAGCGTGTCTATACGTATACATCTCCACTAAATGTGCATAGGCAGATTGATTATTTCTTGGTCAACAAACGGGTATGGACTGCAGCTCGCGACTGCGAGTCAACGGGTGATGTCGATATGGGATCCGACCACAGAGCCATACGGGCCATCGTGAAGGTACCGACACCGACGGCACCACAAACAACACAGCGAAAGATACGGCACTGCACGCCTAAATGGCCACCGCGTGATGTATCACAGTACCAGACAGTACTGACGGACAAATTGGAGCACATGTTATTCGATCTCCGACTCCAGCTCAAGTGCGAGGCAATCGAGGACGCTATCAAAACAACCATGGCAGAAGTACATTCCGCAACCACAGCAACGACCAGCAGGAGACGGCAACCAACGACGGAGCGCTTGACCGACCTACTATGCGACAGACGCGCGGCCCCACAGACAGACACCATGCTGCGTCGACAACTGAACAAGGCTATCAAGAAGGAGATCCGGGCCATCAGGCGGGCCACGCAGAGAGCCCGAGTCGACCACATCCTGACGCAGTACAAGGAGCTGAAGAAGATCAGTGGAGCAAAAACGTACAAGCAGAAAGAGCTAATCACCAGCATGCTGGATCAGGACGGGCGCACACTGAATGATAGGCAATCTATCGCGGACGTCTTTGCGACATTTTACGAGCAGCTGTATCAAGATACCCGCAGCGCAGCACATGCGGCAACGAGGCCCGACACCCCTCCAATCCCAGCGTTCACCAATTCTGAAATAGAACACGCTTTGAAAGGACTCAAATCAAACAAGGCAGCCGACACCGAAGGTATCGTTGCAGAGATGCTCAAGTCAGGCGGGAAGGCTCTTCGACACATTTTGCTTGACTTGTTCAACCGCATTCTGCGCCCCGGCACTCCGACACCGAAAAATTGGAAGCACACGGTAATCAAGGTTTTGTACAAAAGTGGCGACCCGCAGCTTCCTCAGAATTACAGGCCAATTGCGACAATCCCCATACTGTATAAGTTGTTCTCTCGCCTGCTGTACAATCGTTTGCTCCCGATCCTCGATCCTCAACAGAGCCGGGATCAAGCAGGATTTCGGCCCAACTGCAGTACGACAGACCACCTGTTCACTCTCACACAGATCCAGGAAAAAGCCAACGAGTGGACGATACCTGTATGGACTGCGGCGGTCGACTTCAAAAAAGCTTTTGATAGTGTCAGCCACAAGAGTATGTGGGACGCGATGCTCCAACAGGGCACGCCACCGGCATACGTATATTTACTTGCAGACTTGTATTGTGGACAGACCGCGTCGGTCCGGACAGACAAGTGCAGCAAGACATTCAACGTCGAGAGGGGCACCAAACAAGGCGATCCACTTAGCTCTCTCCTGTTCAACAGCACCACCGAGCACATCATGCGCAACGTCAAGCAGAAGTGGCTACAGAAAAACATGGGGATCCTGATGCAGTCAGGGGACGAAAGACTCACCAACCTTCGCTTTGCAGATGATAGAATGCTTGTGGCAGGCTCGCTGGAACACATCACGAGCATGATTTCCGACCTCAGCATCGAAGCTGCGAAATCAGGTCTTCTCCTGCACCCAGATAAAACAAAGATTTTGCATAACGGGTACTGGAGATCACGCAGGCGCAGGTTGCCGAGCCATGCGGTGGCAAATGGAATGCACATCGAGATCTTGCCCACCTACAAATCAACGAAATATTTGGGACGGAAGTTTCAATTCAGCGATTTCCACGCAGCCGAGCTAGAGAACCGAATCTCTGCAGGATGGCGAAAGTTCTTTGCGCAAAGACAAGAGTTGATGGATAAGCACTACTCGCTCAACAGCAGGATGCGGCTATTTCACGGAACGGTTACACCCACTATACTCTATGGTTGTGAAGCTTGGACAATGATATCGACTATGGAGAACCGGTTGCGCAGGGTACAGAGGCAAATGTTACGCATGATTTTGCAGACGCCGAGACGGCGTACGACAGCAGGTGACCACCGCGACGGGCAACCAGAAAGCATTGCAGACTCAGCAGCGTCGACCGACGACGATATCCCAGACCACCCGGTCCAAGAGTGCGAAGACGACGGATTGGAACCTTGGGCGGAGTGGATCCGCAGAGCAACAAAGAAAGCAGAAGACACCCTTACGCGACTAAATCTTGCAGATTGGGTATCGATTCAACGACAACGGAAGTGGAAATGGGCTCGCAAGGTTCTACTGTCCAACAACAGCTGGACGGCACGGGCGTTGTTGTGGAATCCGGAGGCAGACGTCGAGTGTGACACTCGCCGACACCCAGGCCACCCGAAGAAGCGATGGTCTGATGATCTGCGGCAATTCATCTTATCAGAACAAAGTTGTGCGGGATACCATTGGTATGATGTTGCCACGACGGACGTTTGGGGGACGATGGAGAGCAGATTTGTCAGTAGATAATGTGATTGTACATTTTTTTCATAGCACTGTTTGAATTCCCTCCCTCGCGTTTCCTCCGTCGTCCCTCCTGTCGCTCGTCCCTCCCCCTCCCACCCTCGGCCTCGCCTCTCGTCCTCGCTTGTCGTGCGTCCCTCTCTCCTTTCGTGCGTCCTTCCCCTGCCATACAGCATCACGCGTTCATGCCACCGCCAACCGGTGCTGAGCCCGCGGCCACGCTCGTTTCACACAATGGCGCCATGGCGCCCGCCTGCAGCGCCCCCGCCGGCGTGCACCTTGCAGGTCCGAGTCCGAGTCCGAGTCCGAGTCCGAGGCCCCCAAGAAGCTCCCAAGAGGGCCGACGAGGTTCCAAGAGATCTCCCAAGGTGGCCCCAAGAGGCACAACTCATAGTTTTACGATTGGGCTTTGACGGGTTTTAATTTTTTCGGCCTTTTGGCATCCCGATGCTCCAAGACGGCCCAAGAGGCTTCCAATACCGCTCCCATATAGAGGAAGAGGACTCCAAGAAATCCCCAAGACGGCCCGCGAGGGCCCCAAGACGGTGCTTGAGGCGCCCAAGACGGCCCGAGAGGGCCCCAAGAGCCCCAAGAGAGGCCCAAGAAGGGGAACGCGACCCAACAGCAGAGCGGTCCCCCCAAAAGGCCCACAGGAGGCCGCAAGAGGCCCCCAAGTGGTCCGACGAGGACCCCAAAAGCTTCCCGAGAGCCTAAGAGGCCCCTAGAAGACGTCCGAGAGGCTTTAAAATAGCCCAAGAGTGCCCTCGATGCGTCAAAACTGCTTCCAGGAGGCCCCCGGGAGGCTTCCGGATTGCCTCAATCTGGCCGCAGGCGGCCTCAAGTCGGGCTTCCACGCCAGCCAAGACGGCCAATGAAAGCTTCAGATTGCAGAACCGATGCCCCCAAGGGACCCTCAGACGCCCCCCCAAGAAGCACCCAAGAGGTGCCTCCATCAGCCGGTTGACGAAGCATGCGGAACACCCCAGAAGCTCCTCAGATGCTGTCGCGCGCCTGTGCTTGATATCGTTGTCCAAGATCGTCCAGCGCCCCCCTGGCCTGGGCTAGAACCTGAGCGCGCGCGAAGCGCGCGCGATGGTTCTAGCCCAGGGGCCCGAAAACAGCTGCCCGACCCTCCAGTACAGGGGCTCATTTTCGCTGTGCTTTTACGCGGTTTCGGCGTCCCGGGCCTCGAAGGCCGCCGCGATGCTCCCGGACATTTTCCAGATCCTCGGCGCGGGTTCCAAGACCATTCCGCAGAGGGCTCCAACAGGCTCCAGGGCAGCCCAAGAGGGCTCCAAGACGGCTCCAGGAACGACTGCAGGGTCTCAGTTTTTCTGTGTTTTCTGCAAGACGGCTCCAGGAAGACTGCATGTCTTATGAGGATGGCTTCCTCCTCTTGCCCCGAGCATCCCAAACTGCCTGAACGGTCTCCACTCGCCTTCCCCAAACCCAGCGCTTGCCCAAGCGCGTTCCGGACGGTCTTCGCCGGAACGCGCTGGAATGATCATGCGCTGCGGTTTCCCATGCCAACGTCCTCGGACGTGGGCGCCCTGCCACGAGCGCGTTCCGGGAAGATGCTCCCGGAACGCGCTGAAAAGATATGGCCACATCTCGGGGACGCTCCCGGCACCGCTGCCCCAGCCTTTCCGGCAGCCTCCACAGCGCTCCAGGAGGGCCCAAGACGCCCCCCAGGAGCCCCCAGAATGCGAAAGGATGGCCCAAGACGCTCCCGAGCAGCCCAAGTCAGCCTTCCGACGGCTCTCGAGGCTTCCAGGTGGCCTCCAAGAGACCCCAAGAAGTCTGATAGGTATCACGGTACGGCCCGAAGAGGCCAAAGTCGTATATGTTCAATGGTCTTTTCAATGTTTTTGGCTTCTCGCGTTTTCGAGCTTCCAACGGTCCAAGAGCGCCGAAGAGCCGCCATGGGGGTACCGGGGCTCATTTTCCGTGTGGTTTTACAGGGTTTCCGCGTCCTGGGCCTCTGAGGCCGCCGCCTCCGACCCCCCATGGGAGGACGGGGCGGCCGGGGAGGTCCAAAATAGTCCAGGAGGGCCTCCAGAGGCTCCCAAGATGGCCCAAGCGGGCCCCGAGTCGCCGAAAGACCGCTCCAGGACGCCCAAGATAGGCCCAAGACGGCCCGAGAGGCCCCCCAAGGCACTCCACGACGCTTCAAGACGCCTCTCCAGAGCGCTTCCAGAGGCCGAAATCGTCAATTGTACGAAGGTTTTCGAACGATTTTGGCCTTCCAGCCTTTTCGGCTGTCCGACGTTCCAAGACGGCTCAATAGGCCCCCAAGAGCGCCCCAAGACGGCCCAAGAGGGCCCCAAGACGGCCCCAGAGTCGCCCAAGACAGCCCAACAGAGCCCCAAGACGGCCCCAAGATGCGCCCAAGAGGGGGACCACGACTCCAAAATTCGACCCTCCCGCTTGAAGAGTGCCCCAGGAGGCCCCAAGGAGCCCCCAAGAGGCCCCAGGAGGCCCCCAAGAGGCGGAGGCCTAAAGAGGCCACAAAACAGCCCCGAGGAGGCCCCACAACGGTCCCAAAACGGCTACCGAGAAGCTGCGAAACTGCCTTCACGACGTCCCCGACAGGCCAACCACGAGATCCACACCAACACCCATGAGGCCTCTGACCCACCACCCAGGGCACGGTGGCGGGAGCAGTGACAGCACTTGTGCACAGCATGTTCCGGCGGGAGCCTTCCGGAACACGCTGCAGGAGGAGGAGGAGGAGGAAGATCAGGAGGAGAGAGAGTTGGAGTGGGAGGAGGAGGAGGAGGGGGACGAGGAGGAGGAAGAGGCCTCCCAGACAGCTCCAAGATAGCCGAAGAGGCTTCCAAGAGGGCCCTGCGCGGCCCACGAGGGCCCCAAGGCGGTGCCTGAGGCGCCCAAGACGGCCCGAGAGGGCCCCAAGACGGCCCCAAGAGAGGCCCAAGAAGGGAAACACGAACCGAGAATCCGAGCTTTCTACCCCGAGAGGTTCTCGGGAAGTCCCAAGAGGCCCCCAATCGGATCCAAGAGGCCCCCAAGAAGCTCCCAAGAGGGCCGACGAGGTTCCAAGAGATCTCCCAAGGTGGCCCCAAGAGGCACAACTCATAGTTTTACGATTGGGCTTTGACGGGTTTTAATTTTTTCGGCCTTTTGGCATCCCGATGCTCCAAGACGGCCCAAGAGGCTTCCAATACCGCTCCCATATAGAGGAAGAGGACTCCAAGAGGGCCCCAAGACGGCCCGCGAGGGCCCCAAAACGGTGCTTGAGGCGCCCAAGACGGCCCGAGAGGGCCCCAAGAGCCCCAAGAGAGGCCCAAGAAGGGGAACGCGACCCAACAGCAGATCGGTCCCCCCACAAGGCACACAGGAGGCCGCAAGAGGCCCCCAAGTGGTCCGACGAGGACCCCAATAGCTTCCCGAGGGCCTAAGAGGCCCCTAGGAGACGTCCAAGAGGCTTTAAGATAGCCCAAGAGTGCCCTCGATGCGTCAAAACTGCTTCCAGGAGGCCCCCGGGAGGCTTCCGGATTGCCTCAATCTGGCCGCAGGTGGCCTCAAGTCGGGCTTCCACGCAGCCAAGACGGCCAATGACGGCTTCAGATTGCAGAACCGATGCCCCCAAGGGACCCTCAGACGCCCCCCCAAGAAGCACCCAAGAGGTGCCTCCAACAGCCAGTTGACGAAGCATGCGGAACACCCCAGAAGCTCCTCAGATGCCGTCGCGCGCCTGTGCTTGATATCGTTGTCCAAGATCGTCCAGCGCCCCCCAGGCCTGGGCTAGAACCTGAGCGCGCGCGAAGCGCGCGCGATGGTTCTAGTATATATAAATATATAGAGAGATGTTTATCAGTATCTCTCTCTGTCTCTCTTTCTCTCTCTCTCTCTCTTTCTCTCTCTCTCTCTCTCTTTCTGTCTGTCTGTCTCTCTCTCTCTCCCTCTGCTTGTTATTTCGTTGTCTCTCTAACTCTCTGTCTTTCTCTCTCTCTCTCTCTCGCTCGCTCTTTCTAATTGTACGTTTCTCTCTCTCTCTCTCTCTCTATATATATCTCTCTCTCTCTCTCTATCTTTCCTTTCCCCTCCCCCCGCTTCCATCTTACGCGTCCCTGCCTCCCCGCAGGGGGGCGGGCTGATTTGTCCGGGCCCCATGCGAACCTTCGTCGCCACGGCCAGGCGCGGCTCTGAGCTCCAGTTTCGGGACGTCCCCTGGGGGGGGGGGATACCGGCGGACCTCTAGCGGATGTTGGTCGGATGTGCGTCGACATAAAAGAACATTCATGGTCCTGAAGGAACTCGATGTTGTTTAGGTCCTTCGATGGCTGTTCCTCTGGCGCCCCTCGTCCACGCAGGCGCTCATAGGACCCGGAAGGGAAGACTCCGTCCATTGGGTATGGTTATTTTCAATTTCAGCAGCCCGACTGTGCGCGCCCTTGGCGCTAAGGCGCACGCAAGCGAAGGCCACTGCGAACGTCCTCTTGCCGTTGTTCTTGCCCTTGCTCTCTCTCCCGCCCTCTCTCTTTCCCTTTCTCTCCCCCTGTTTCTCTCTCTCTCTCTCTCTATCTCTCTTTCTCTATCGTTTTCTCTCTCATTGTCTCTTGATGTTTACGTGTTCTCTCTCTTTCTCTCTGCCTCTGTTTCTCTCTCGCTCTCTCTCTCTCTGTCTCTGTCTCTCTCTCATATTTATATATAGATATGTCTCTAAGTTCCTCTTTCTCTGCCTCTGTCTCTCTCTCTCTCTCTCTCTCTCCCTTTCTCTCTCTCTCTCTGTTGTTCCTCCTCTCTCTCTCTCTTTCTCACTGTCTGTGTCTATCTCTCGTTCTCCCTCTCTCTCACACTCCCTCTCTCTTTCTCGGTCTATGTATTTATCTTGTTCGATCTCTATGTACATATAACTTTGTCTTTATGTATTGCTCTCTATCTCCCTCTCTCTCTCTCCCTCTTGGGTTTTTTGTGTGTTTCTCTTTCTCTCTCTCTCTCTCGCTTTTTTTTTTCTCTCTCTCTCTCTCTCTTTCTCTCTTCCTGACTCTCGTTGCCCTCCGAGTGGCCGTGGCTGCTCGGGTCAGCCGCCGCCCTGGTCTCCAAGGGTGCGCCGCCTTGCGCCAGGGCCCCCAGGTGCACAGCAACAGAGATAAGGGACCACGGGAGGAGCGAGGAAAGGAGGGAGGAAAGGGGGAGGAGGAGGAGGAGGTGGGGAAGGGTGCGAGGAAAGGAGGAGGAGGAGGAGGAGGAGGAGGAGGACGATGGAAATCGGGCGTTCGTCCGGGGGGTAGTCCTTCGATGCCTTGGCCCCCCCCTCGCATTATTAGGCGGTCGCCCTGGAGGAGAAAGAGGAGGAGCAGGAGGACGAGGAGGAGGCAGAGAGCACAGAGTCATGGAGTCATGGATATGGACATGGACATACTTCAGTTCAGACCACCCCTTGCGAGGACGATCGCGATGACCATCCGGAACTTCTGGGCCTCGGCCGAATTGTGGGAGACCGGGGCCTGGGGAAGCAGGGGCACGGGCAGTTTGAGAGGAGGAGAGAGCAAGATCAGGGAACCGGACAAGTGAGAAAGCGTTCGAGCAATCCCAACAAGATGGATCAAGGATTCAGCCATACACCCTCCCGTGCCGGGTCCCATCCTCATAATTCTTTTTGCCGGCATCCTTCCCCACTGTGCGAAACGCGCCCCCGAGAGACGGCGCCGCGCGGGCCCACAAAACAGGCGGGAGTTCCGATCTGAACAGGAAGTGCCCTTCATCCTTTGAGCTATGAGGAATGCAGCAAGGTGGGAATGCAAAGCGAAGGAATTGCCCTGCGACAGTTCGGATCTCAGAATGGACCGCCGTCCATCCCTGCAACAGCTGCACGCTTTCAGACTTCCTGCAGCAATATTGGACAGAACAGACTCGGCTTCATGTGTTCAACTGCTTACAATTTGCTCACTTTCGTGTGAAATTGCCCAAGGGCCATATGGCCGGTTCCGCCGATTTTTAAACGAACAGTTCGTGCAACGAGGCGGAAGGGGGACGGGGACAAGGGACAGTGGCGGCGTCAATGCGAGGGCGAGAATCTATCCGCCCATCCCGCCGCCGCGCCTGGGTCTTGTTCAAGAGGCCTTCGGGACATGTGGGGGGATCGTGGTGTGCTCTGGGGGCACCATCTGCGGCCGTCTTGTTGGCCTCTCGGGCCTCCCTTGAAGGCCTCTCGGGCCACCTTGGGCTACTCTTGGGGGAGCATGTGCCGCCTCGGGCGCTCTCGTGACAGAGGCAGCGAGAGTGTTGGAACCACAGCACGTTGAGGGGGAAACGTCGGCCCCAGAGATGGCGCCAGGGCGCAGAGCTCCGCAGAACCGCTGCTGCCCAACCGCCGGACCCTCAAATTCGGCAGCCCGTCGCGTGGTGGGTACAGTCGGAGCCCCGAAGAAGGAACCCTTTTCGTTGGGGAGGGGCTTGGTGTTCCGTGATTGTTCTACAGTTTGTCTTCTGTCTTCCGGAGGTTTTCCATGGGAAATCGAAGTTCAATTTATGGGAGAAAGGGGCCCCGTTCCTTATTTAGGGTTCCTTAGGTCATCGCCCCGACTGTATGGGCCGCTGCCCGCCCACCCGGGGTGCTGGGCTGAGCCCGTGGGCGTCCCCGCCCCAGGGCCCTTGATAGCTCCGCGGTACGGGGAGGAGCCCGGATGTGTCTGGACGGCGTGCGCGTCGGGGCCGAAGGGGGGGTCTGTTTCCCACCACCACCTCCACATGTTGGAGGGGGGTGAGGAGGAGGAGGAGGAGGAGGAGGAGGAGGAGGAGGAGGAGGAGGAGGACCCTCCCTCTCCTACTTGTGCTGGCGGCGGTGGAACACCTGCCCACCAGAAGGGGGGTTCGGGGTGCGCGCCTCGGTGCCTCCCCCCCATATGTTGGCGGGGGGGGCGGAGATGGAGGAGGAGGAGGAGGAGGCGGGAGGAGGAGGAGGAGGAGGAGGAGGAGGAGGAGGAGGAGGAGGAGGAGGAGGACCCCCTCCCCCCCGCCGTGGCGCCCCCGCGGCGGGCCCCTGCTCCCTGGAGCTCCAGCGTCGAGCCGAGGCCGGCCTCGTGGCCCGGTCCCCCCGGGGCCGAGGGGCCCTGCGGGGCCCCCCCCGGCGTAGTGCGGAGGTTGGCCCCCGGGAGGGCGCCAGCGGGCCCAGGTCGGGAGCCTTGAGTCGGAAGCGGAAAAGAGGGGGGTGATGACTAGGGGGGGGGGATATCATGGCGTGGGCCATGATATTTCCCCAGATTTCATGGCGCCTCTTCTTATTTCATTACGTCCCTGGCCCCCCCGCGGGGCCGCGCACATGCCGCCGGTCATGATTTGCATCCCCCCCCTCTTGGACACCCCCCTCTTGGCCGCTCCCGATTGAGACGGGGGTCAATGCAAGCGGGGGTCAGCCAGAGCGCCAGATCCTGCGGGGATCCTGCAGGGCCAGGGTCGCATCGACCCGGGCTGGGGTGCAGGATCCTGCGGGAGCTTGCAGGATCCTTCGCATTGACCCGGGTTTGGGTGCAGGATCTTGCAGGAGTCTGCGAGTCCTGGCTGACCCGGGATTGGATTGACCCTGGTCAGAAGATCCCCGACCAGGTGGCCGCAGGGTAGCCAGAGTGGCTGGCCCCTCTGTTGGAAGTCGAGTTCAACAAAAGCCCGCTTGGGTTCGAAGGCCCAGGCCCCTGTCGAATGCCAAAAAACCTTGGTGAGTTCAAGAAGCCAGCTTCTTGAATCCAAAAGGTCGCCAGAGAGTTCTTCCAGGGAGAAGGGGGCGCAGGGTCGAGGTGCACTAGCCCCGTGGCCCCTCCCACCAGCGGGGAAGAGCTCAAAGGCGAGGGGGCTTCCCTTCGAGACCCGGCTGCGACCTGGGCCGACTCGCATCGGAGCTCGGAGAGCTCCAGGTGGCCGCAGTGGAAAGGGGGGACAGTTTCGAATAGACAAGTCTAGGCCTCCTAGATGGGGTCGGAGTAGATTGGGGTCGGAGGACCGCGCCGCATCGCCGATGCAGCGCCGATACCGCGTGATGCGGAGCCCGATTTTCTCCGCGCCGACGTCGCCGATGCCTCGCCGACGTCGCCGGTGCATCGCCCATGCATCGGTGATGTATCGCTGATGCATCGGCGATGCGGCGCGATGCTTCGACTCCATCTACTCTGACACCATCCAGAAGGCCTCTAGGATAGAAAAGTATCTCCCAAGATTACCTCCGGACGACCACCCCCAAACTCTCCTGCACACACGGCGACAGGATCGGCGGATAGTCGTGGAAGTCTCTCGGGGCGAGAACCCCCATTTTGGCAAGGGGTCGCCATCCCTCCGTGCAACTGCACAGGATGTTGGAGACGAATGCGCGGGGCGCCGAGGAGAGCCGCGAGTAGGTGCGTGCTTTTGTCAGGGCGAGGGTGCCCTGCGCAGGGCGAGAGCCTGAGTTTGAAAGCAGCCCGCGCGAGTGTGCGCGGCGCCAAGGCGAGATCCCCATGTTGAAAGCCTCGGCACCGCTCGGACGTGTGCATTTTTCCTTCGGCGAGGACCATCGAGGAGCATCCTTGATCATTTGGCGAAAACGCCACGCACGAAACCGAAAAGAACACAGGGAATGGACGTCCGAGCGATGGCCAGAAGCAATTGGAAAGTTCAAGCTTCAGTGCTGCAGCTGGTGAAGACACCTCAGGCGAAACGCCCAGCCAGCCTCACCGACACGTCCGGTGCAGTGGCAGGGAAGAGTTGTTCATATGGACTGAGGGGTAGAGGAGGAGAAGGGAGATGGGAGACGGACAAGACCAGCTGGGTGCATTCGCGCCATATTTGACATCCTACCCTTCCAATATATCCCTTCCCACTCCGTTGTTTTTTATCTATCCGCCGACGCGTGTCATGGCGGACCTGGAACTCCAAAGAGAACTCCTATCGTGATTTGCGCAATCGGAAAGCGGAGGTGGCGGATGAGCGAAAGGATGAGCAGGAGGAAAAAGAGAATGATGAGGAAGGAGGAGGACGAGGACGAACAGCAGCAGCAACAGCAGCAGCAGTAGTTGGAGCGGGAGGAGCAGGAGGACTTGGGAAAGATGGAGGGAAAATGAGGGGGGCGACAACGATGAAAACGGATTCGGATCCAGAACAGCGGCCCGCGCTGGGGCGAGAGCGCCATTCTAAACGATGGGAATGAAGCGCCGATCCGAAAATAAGGCCCACGCTGCAGCGGGATCACCAACAACATCAATCGGATTGTCCCCAAACATATGAGAACTAACAAGTTTCTATAGCAAGCGTGTAGATTGAAGCAGTATGCGGAGAGGGTCGAATATTTTCTAGACAGATTCAGGGGAGAAAGAGGGGTAATACTCCTCATTTACAATCGTGGAGGAGGACGAGGACGAGGACGACGACGATCAGGATGGCGGACGTAGGAGGGAGGAGGGCGGGGTAGGAGGAGGACGGGGAGAAGGAGCAGGAGAAGGACGGGGGAGGGTGACGGGGAGGGGGGAAAGGGTATGCAAATGGGAGGCACAGGCAATTTTCGGGGAGGGATTCGCAGCGTGAGCATGAGTACCTGAGCACCGCAGGTGCGGACAGGAGAGTGGGTCACCCAGCTCGAGCGCCCGTGCACAGACGCCGGCCGCGGGCGCCGACTTCTCGAAACGACTTGTCCGCCGTTGGCCCGTCGGCGCCGAGCCTCTTTGCAGGGCAGCGTGGGGCTGCTTCGGAACAGGTCGACTCGGCGCATCGCGAGGCTCGAGGGCAGGTGCAAGGAGGCCCGCTGCGGGCGCGTATTCCCCCCCATCGGCGCTTGCGAAGGGGCCACCCATCGGACGGCGCTGGGACGAGGATGACTCCGTTCCAGAGCGTTCGGGAACACGCTCGGGGAAGGCCGCCGCTCTCGAGACATCTTCCAACACCGCCGGACCTCATAGATTCTCAACTATCCTCACCCGATGTTATCCTCATCCTGGCTTCGTCTTGTGAAGGATTCAGCGAAGGATGGGGGCGCGGGCCCGAAGCCTTCCCCGAAGACACAGGAAACCTCTCAGAAGGCGCGAGGGCTTCTGAGAAGCTCCGCCGCCTTCTCAGAAGGCCTTCTCCTTCTCACTTCCCCCCCGAATCATTAGAGAGGCTCGCCGCCGAGCATCTCGAACCTTCGCTGAAGGACTCAGCGAAAGTTCGAGATGCTGCCCGCGCGGTGCCCGGCGTCCTTCTTCGGGGCGGCTTGCCGCGCGCGCCGGCGGCCAGCGCGGCGGCGTTTTTGCGCTCCTCGCCGCACCGCGTATCGCCCAGCTGCCGAAGGCTTGGCAGACTCATCATCGGCGGCGAGCGAGGGGGGGAAGTGGGAAAGAGAAGGCCCTTTCAGAAGGCGGCGGGGCTTCTCAGAAGGCCTCGCGCCTTTGAGAGGTGTTCTGTCCCTTCGGGGAAGGCTGGGACAACTTCTCAGAAGGCCCGGCGACTTCGGAGCCGTCTGAGCAGGCACGGGCGGGCGGTAATGGGAGGGGTGACCCACAACATGGGGGGGTGAAGAAGAGAGCCCGAAAGGGGCCCTTTAGGGCCCCTCTTGGAGCCAGCTGGTGCCCCAAAGGGGCCTTCAGGGGCCACATCTAGGCGCGGCCCGCCTGCGGCTTGGCGCGGCGGAGGCGGAGGCACCGCATCCCCCCTGCGCACGGGTCCAGCTCCCTTTCCGGAGCCTTCCTCCGCCCGGCCGCCCTCCTGCTCGAGCTTTCTGTAGGGGAGCGAAAAGTGGCATAAACATAAAAACTCTGAGGTTTTATGGTTGTGTCTCTTTTTGTTCCCCTATTTCTGGGGCGAGGCGCGGGAAGCTTCGGCTGAAGGGGGCGGGGGAGGGGAGGCACCGCCCCCCTGCGCACGGGGCCGCGGCCTGTCCAAGACGTCTTCGCCAGGCCGCTCTCTCCTGCACGAGCTGCTTGATCGAGGGCGCAGGCATGGATCCCAGTCTGGGAAGCTTCGACGGCCCCCCACTCGTGGCCGTGAGCTGGTCGCGGAGCTGGCCGGCATTCACGCTCTGCCCGCGGGAGCTCGTCTCCACCCACCGTCGGTTGCAGTTTGCAAGTTTCAGCGCCCAGCTTCTCAATGTGGCCAGAGCCTGTTCATGGTACTTGACGGTTGCGCCGCCCATTCCTCCCGCACGCCGCTGCGCTTCGCGTCGAGCTGCGCGTGCATCTTCGTCAGCTCCTCAGTCTCTCAGTGGATTGCAGCTTCAGGTCGAGCTTCCCAAGCTGCGCCCAGAAGTGGTGGAGCGCTGCACCCGCGCACGAGGGGCCGACTTCAAGATCTGCTTTCAGCTTCATCTTCAGCTCATTCCTGCGTCGGCGCTGGCCGCCTCGTCAGCCCTGTCAGCGGACACCCTCCGAGTGTCAACCTGCAGGCCCACATCTGGGTGGCCAGCAGCGGTCCTTGGATTGGTGAGTTTCCCGAGGTTCGATGCCACAAGGCCAGCGCTCCTTTCCCCCAGGAGGGCGTTGGCCTGGGTGACGCTGGGCTTGGCGGCGAGGCCCGCGCAGAGCTGGACCTCCTTCAGTAGCGCCTCCAGCTGCACCAAAGGGACCAGATAAGTCCATGCTCAGCGATCTGCTCCATCAGCATCTCGCACAGCTCGGGTAACGTCACCTTGTACGGCTCTTCTTGCTGCCGCAGCCAAGGCGCTATGCAGCTGCTTTGTTGCCAAGGCTGGCCGTCGTCAAGCCTGGCATAGCCCCGACACCGCCGGCGCGACCAGCGGGAGGCTTTCGGGAAAATGACCGCCACGGCACGCTCTACGGGCATAGAGCTATTGCCACTTACCAGCACAAGCACCCGCCTGACGTCTGGCCACGGGGGAGGGGTGGCAAAGGGGGGAAGATGCGGAGTTGGATGAGGAGGAGCGGGAGAAGGAGCAGGATCAGGAGCAGGAGAGAAGGAGCAGCAGGAGGAGGAGGAGGAGGAAGAGGAGGAGGATTGATGAGGAGGAGTAGCAGAGGAGGTTGGGATGGGGGATGAGGGGGAGAAGTAGGAGGATGACGTGAAACATGAGAGGAGAGGGACGATGTAGGCTATCATGCGGCTGATCGTGTTCTTGTTGTGGACAAGTGCTCGCTCGTCACTTCGGTGTGTTCTACCGAGAACCGCCCACTCCAGAGGAGAATGAGGATGAAGGATGGATGAGAACAATGAGGGGGAAGAGTCAGGGCAATGAATAGGAGGAGGAGGGATATGCAAGCAGGAGGGAGGAGCGTGATGATGAGGAAGAAGATGAGGAGGAAGATTGGCGGGAAGGAGGAGGATGACGAGGAGGAGGGGTAGCAGGAGGCAGTTGAGGGGAAGGGCGAGGACCAGGAGAACCGACGGAGAGGAGGGCATTCAGACGAGGAGAGCGACCAGCTGAACCTGATCCCGCACCCGCTTTACGACCCGAGTTCTTTCAGCTGCCTCGCCGACTTGCACTTCGTCGGCGAGCCTTGTGAGGGAGAAAGTCGAGGTGGAGGTGAGGGAGGCACGACGATTGGATGGTACACGCACGAAGCCGAAACATGCAGAATGGACGTCTGAGCGATGACGAGAGGAGGGGGAGGTGCAAATGCTCCGAAGCGACGGGGCCACCGAGGAGCCATGGAGGGATGGCGCACGCGCGAGGACTGCCAAGCTGCGGAGGGGCCGGGCGCGCGCTCGCCTGAGGAAGCGCAAGCATGGAGCAAGGCGCGCGGGTTAGGCGACGGGCCCCGGTCCCACATGCACAGACTCGGTGCGCTCCGTCGCCAAGCCAGGCGGCACTGGCCTCATGTTTGGGGGGTCCCTTCCGCGATCCATGTTAGCGTGCGCCCGACTCGCGACTGCGGCTAGGCTTTGGGTAGCTGGCAAGTGCGTGGCCCGCGAGGACAAACGTGCGCATCCGGTCGCGCCGCGTGCACGAGCAAGTGGGGCAGTTCGGTGCGAGGGGGTGTGATTTTTGCCGCGCCCGGTGGACGTGCGCTCCGCCAGACAGGCTCCGGTGCAAGCTGGGAGGAGAAAGAGGGGGAGGAGGGGGAGGGGAGGAGGGGGATGGGGAGGGGAAGGGGGATGAGGAGGATGAGGAGGAGGAGGAGGAGGAGGAGGAGGCGGCAGCGAGAGGAGGTCGCCGAAGGAGAAGCAGCATCATAACCATAGATTTTCTGAGCGCCGTGCGGATCTCCGAAGGGGTATGTTTACGCAGTTTGTCCGCTCATCTAGGCCACAAAGGGCAGTCAGGGCATGCAGCGCTGGGGGCAGAGCAAGGCCCGCTTGCGTCGCCGCACGTGCCTGGGAAAGCGAGGTCTCAGGGGGGCACAAGTGCGCAAATCGTTTAATCAGTAAGTGTTCGGGGGTGTGACATGGACTTGGCATCGCTCGGACGTGTGCCTTTTTCCTTCGGCGAGGACCATCGAGGAGCATCCTTGATCATCTGGTGAAAAAGCCACGCACGAAACCGAAAAAAACACAGGGAATGGACGTCCGAGCGATGGCGAGTGCGCGAGGCCGAAAACGTGGGCTCATGCTCGGGCGGACCTCTGCGGGGCGTCGTTTGGGCGTCATCGGGTTTGCCTTAGACTCTCTCGGGATGCACTCGGTACGGCGCGGGCCAGCCTAGAGGCCCTTCTGGGATCTGGTGGCGGTTTCGAAGTGTACAGTCGGGGCCCTGAAGAAGGAACCCTTTTGGTTGGGGAGGGGCTCCGCGTTCCTTAAGTGTTTCACAGCTTGCCTCAGGTTTTGCTTATGTTTTCGATCGGAAATCGAAGTTTAACTTATGGAAAAAAGGGGCCTCGTTCCTGATTTAGGGTTCCTTAGGTCAACGCCCCGACTGTATTGGGATCGTCTCGGGTGGTCCTGGAGTCATCTTCGGGCGGTCTTGAGCCATCCTGCAGCCGTTTGGGGGCTCGTCTGGTGTTCTCGTTTGGAGTTGAAATCGTTGATCAAGGGCCCCAGTGATGGATGGCGTAGCGTCGGCCGCTCACGAAATGATTACTCAATGGAGAAGGAAGCGGAAGAGGGGAGGCTGAGTTGCGTGGAGAAGGGAGGGAGGAGGTGGGGGGGGAAGACATGAAAGTTGATGATTACAAGGAGGGCCTGATGCTGGGAAGACGAGGAGCTCGAGCTCGAGGAGGAGGAGATAAAAGGAGGCGGTGTGTCGGCCGGATGGGGACCTCTTGCTTTTCGCTCTGCTGGATGGGGGTGTTGGGCGAGGCCAGGACCAGGATACGCTCAGAGCGCTTCGCAGCGCCGTGGCACGACCGCGGCGCCCGATACCGTTTCCAGAGCCGCCGAGTCTCAGGGACCGATTCGCCCTTGTCCGATTTTGTCCCCGTCTTGGCTTCGTGGTGCGGATGCCGATTCTTCATGGGAGGACTACTAGCCTGCTGATCTCCGCGGATTCGATTTTTCCCGACTCGGCTGCCGATTTCCGCCGATCGCCGATCCGATTTGTCGATGTGTTTCTGGGTTCTCCTGCCCTTTTCCGATGCTGTCCCCGTTTGGGGTTCCTTTGTGGCGTGGGTGCAGCAGGAGGAGGAAGACGAGGGAGGGAGAGGCGATGCGGCGACTAGACGGAAGCCTCTTGCTTACATCCGGTCCAGGGGGGTCGGGCGGGGGGCAACACCTCGGAAACAAACATGTTGATTTCCTCCTCATCTTGCACAGAAGCATGCAGTCACGATCAAATCAGAGTTATGGAAAGTAAATTAAGAGAGGATGTGGACAAGAGTGAGCCCAGCACCTATCACTGATGCTGCAGCGCGCCGTCCCATCCCCAGTCCCCTTCCCATGACTCCAGGGCAGGGGCGGTGCTTGAGTTTCTCGTCGCTCGTGAAAAACGTCCGCGGGTCCATACAAATATTTCTTTCCACTACAGCGAGCACCCGCCGGAAAGGTACGGCCCCCCGTTGGCCAGGAGCGCCTCTCGAAGCGAGTACAAATCAACAGACTCAGGTTCTATCACAATCGGCGTTCGAAGGAGTCGTTGTGCATCCGTTCAGGTAGCACTGCAGGAGGATCCAGAAGCGTGCGCTGGGCGCCGATGAGGCGAGAGCGGGACTCAGCAGAAGGGGCCGCCCCCTATCTCCATCCGTGCAGCTCCTCGCAGTCTTGAGCATTGAAATCATGAAGCGTGAGCGTAAGTGCCAGTCGAGGGTACGTGTTTGCAAAGAAGCCGCTCTGCATCCGTGCATCGTCGGAATTGTCAAGCTTCAGGTTCGTACAGTCTGACGAAGTCTACGGCGAGAGCCACATTCAAAAAAGGAGCCGACCTCTTTCCGTGGCAGCTGGAAGGAGGTTGAGTTGAATAACCACGCCAGTTCAGCGCGTGGTCTGAATTCGCGTGGGTCTTAAACTCGGCCTCGTTTCCTCGATATTGAAGCCGTCTTAGAACCCTCTTGGGTCCTCTTGGAAGATTCTCTGGCAGTCTTGGAGCCACCTGGGGGCTGGCTTGGGGCAGTGTTGGGCCTTTGTGGGTGCAATTGGGCCCTCTGAAGCTGTTCCGAAGCGATCTGAAGACAAAAGGCTCTGTAGCAAAATCACGTGGGGGTGTTTCCTTCCTGAGGCAGCTTGGAGACTTTTTGGAGTCTTGGTGCCTTTGGAGGCTCGTTGGGGAGTCTTTGGATGGCCCTGGGGCTTAGCCGTTCTGGCACTGCTTGAAAGTCTTGCAGCCACTTTGAAGCCGAACAGGGTGCCGGAAAGCAAATTCGGAGGGGGCGATGGTCGGCGTCGATAGGGGAGTCGCATTCCCCTTTTCGGGCAACATGTTAGCATTATATCGCGCCCCCAACGGCACGGTGACGGACATATTTGCGGGCCTGCTGGTGCGATGACACATAAGTGTTGCTGCCCCCCAGTAAAGATGAAGTGGTTAGCAAAAGATGCATTGCATCCCTACCATCACCGGCATTACCCAAACCATGCTGCTGTCCAAGTGTTGCAATTTGGCTTCCCACCCACGGGCCTTGCATCCTTTCCAGTCAAGGCACTTAGATCAGGAACGGTTCGAGGTCATAGGGAGTTCGTTGATTTTTGGGTATTTTCACGGTTGCTCCTCTAGCGCTCCTCGTGTACGCAGGCGCTTTTGGCATCAGGCAGAGGCTTGATTCATTCTACAGCGTTCCTTATGATTGCAGCTGGATTGCGCTTGCGTCCTTATGACTGGCCCCGGCTGTACGAGGAAGAGAAACGGAGGGGCGTGAGGCAAGCGCGAGGGATATTACGGCGGCTCGCGCCTCCTGATGGCGACGTGCAAACGGTTCCAGGAGCTCCGCTGCGCCGTGCCCAGAACACGCGCGTCTATTATGTTGCCGCTCTTTCCGCCCTCCTCTGCCCACTCTTCCCTGTCTTATCTGTACCGCGAGCTTCCACGTTCGGCAACCATGAGACAGGCCCACACACCGCTTCCGATACCCAACAGTATTGAGACAGGAAGCGCGCGCTCGATTACAGCATGTGGATGGTGGCGAGGTCGGCACACTCTTGTAGCAACGCCGCACCACGGACCAGCCATTCTTGTGGCCTGCGCAAGCATCTATCATATCACAGCGTGTTCGGTTGAGCTAATCCGTGTGGGCCAGTGTAAGTTGATAGCCCGATTCAACTCCCATAGGCGCACACTGGAAGTGGAGAGTAGCACGTTGCCTCCACCGAATACGCTATGTGAGGTCCTCCTCGCTTCGCCCCAGAACTGATCTTCTGGTGGTACTATGTGATGGAAGTGGTGATCGGTTTGCGTTTGCTCCTTTCGAGCTTGTTGGTGCCGCGGATGCAGCGGTCTGTATTTCACGATTGTCCAGTCTTTATAAGGGAAAATGTCCGCTCAGATGCTTACATTGGGCGAATATAAGTTTAGTGTGGTTATTCACTTGAATGCCCCTGAGTGGGCAGAAACCGACGCCCCACCATTTTTGGAACGCGGAGTTTGTGGGAGGGTTCCAAGATGGCCAGAGAGGGTCCAAAAAGATTTGGTAAAAGGTCCCAAGAAAGGTCCCCCAGAAGGGCCCAAGAGGCTCCGAAAACGGCCCAACAGGGCACCCGAAGGTGTCGAAAACAGCAGACGAAACCGAAGATGGATACGGAGGGGCAGAAAGGAGCAGTCCCACGTAGTTTCGGGGCCTCAGAAGCGCCTCTGGGGACCCCCCTGGGCGCGCCCAAGACGGACCAAGAAGTCGCCAAAAAGGCGGCCAGACGGCCCAAGATGGGTCCGAGAGGCTGTCAGGACGGTCATAGAGAGCATGCCCGGGTTCTAAGATGGCCGCAAGAGCCAGCGAAGATGCTCGGGAGCTCCGAGAGAGGCGCAAGGAGAAGTGCGAGACGGCCCAAATCATCAACATCTGTTTTACGATGTTGTTTGCTTGTTGGGTGTTCTGGTGTACGTGGCTCGAAAAGAGGTGGAAAGTCATTTGAAACGGCTCCAAGTGGCCTGAAGGAGGGTGAAAATGAGCCCAGGAGGGCCTCAGGAGGCGCGAAAAGTCGGCCCAATGGGCTCCTGGAGAGGTTTCTGAGAGCGCCTGGCGGCGCCTGGAAGGCTAAGCACGCGAAAGGGGGGTCGTCTTGGGACGGAAGTGGCGGCCAGAAGGCGCCCCGGCCGCGGCGGGGGCCTCCGGACTGGCGGAATGCGCGAGGCGCGGGGGGGACTGCAGGAGGGGCCGCGGCAGGGGCAGGTATCGGGGTGGACAGAACCCCCAACAGTGACACGTCGATTAGTTAGTGAATTGTCCGTTTTCGGTTCTCGAGGGGGCGCCGTGGCCGTTATTTTCCAGGCTTGCGCCCGCCAGGTTTGGGCCTCGGGTCGTTTTCACGAAACCACGTTTTTCTAAAGGGTGGTCTGTCCATCCGCGAAGGTATGAAGAGCGCGCTGGAGAAGACTCACACAAAGCACTATTGAAGACCATGCTGTGGACCTCTCACGCCGTAGCCGGTGTGGCGGCGGATCGTCTCGCGCATCCCGCCGGCCCGTGCGATAGTCTCGTTGACGTTTGCCCGTGCATTGTTTCCGAGTTGGGCATTGTTGGGCGGCGGTCGTTTCCTTGAGGTGCTGTGTGGGATCGAGGAGAAGCGGTTGTTGTGGAGAGTGATGGCAACAGTCATCGAGCGTGCTCTTCATAGGAGCATCCCTTCGAAGTCTGAAGACACGACGCTGGCCCGAAGGTTTGTCGGGGAGGGGGGGGCAGTGCTGGCTATGACCACGGCTCTGCGTCGATAAGCATTGCGAATTACATGACTCTGACGCTTCTCTGCTTGCACATGTGACGAGGTATGCTCAGAGCGGATAGATGCTGTCTTCGCTGCGTTGCCTCAGTGTTCTTATGTGTTCTCTCTCTCTCTCTCTCCCGCTCCTCCTTCCCCCAGTACCCTTGTATGATTTAGGTGTTTCTCTGTCTCTCTCTGTCTCTCTCGTTCTCCTCTCCCCAGTTGCATTATATGATGCAGGTCTTTATCTATCTTTCCCCCTCGTTCTTTTTTTGTTTTCTCTCTCTCTCTCTCTCTCTCTCTCTCCTCCCTTCACTCCCATGCCCTCTCTCCCTCTTTTCTCCCCCTCTTTCCCCCTGTCGCCTCTCCCTTGCACCCCCCCGCCCGAAGGAGCTGTGCACCAACTCTGGCATCGCTCTACCGCGCAAGAACTTCACTCTGAAGTATGATACAAACATCCCGCGTCAGGCGGATCGAGGAGGAGGAGGAGGAGGAGGAGGAAAAGGAGGAGGAGGAGGAGGAGCAGGATGTCCGTCTGGGCAGCAAGCTGGGTGGTGCAGGCGAGGTGGTACAAAAGATGTGCTGCAAGCCGTGCGGCGCAAGCTGCGCGGTGCAGCCGGCACGCGAGAGGCTTGGCGGCGAGTAGCCAGCGCACGAGGCGCCCACGGGCGACCACAGGGCGAAGGCCTGGAGAAACGCCAGCCCGAGGCACGGGGGTCGCCCAGCGCCGTCGGGGCTCGAGAGACGGGGGGGGGCACTGCACGCGGGGGTCGGTCAGAGCTCTCCTCCTCCTCCTCCTCCTCCTCCTCCTCCTCCTCCTCCTCCTCCTCCTCCTCCTCCCCTCCTCCCCTCCTCCCCTCCTCCCCTCCTCCCTCCTCTCCTCTTCCTCCTCCCTCCTCTTTCCTCCCTCCCTCCTCTCTCCTCCGGGTCTTGCGGGACCCTGCAGGGCCAGTGGCGCACTGACCGGGGCTGGGGTGCAGGATCCTGCAGGATGCGGCAGGGGTCTGCAGGATGCTGCAAGGCCTGGCTGACCCGGGCGTGCGCTGGCCCGGGCCAGAAGAGCCCCGACGGCGGAAGCGCCCAATGGGCGGCCACCGGGCGCGAAGGCTTGGAAGCGCCAGCCACGGATTCTTTTGGGCAAGCACTGTTTTGGTAGGGGGCCACATGCGAACCCTACCCCTAACCCCCACGACTTCTGAGGGCGAGGGTGGGATTCACTTCGCTCGGGAGCTCCGGAGCTCCCGAGCGAAGTGAACCCCACCCTGCCCCTCGGAAATCGTGGGGGGGAGGGGTAGGGTTCGCATGTGGCCCCGTATTTGGGAAGGCGGGGGTTGTGGAGAGCCGCCGTTGGTTTAACAGAGCGTGAATTACCTACCCCGCTTTCGCTTCCAGACGAAACCAAGTCATACCACGCGCCTCCTCGTCAAGCGGCCTGGCCAGTGCAGGCCGTAGTCGTAGTGTGGCCTCGCTTGGTATCTCTTGGAAGCGAGGGAGGTCAAAAGCGAGGTAGGTTTGTTAGCCCCCTAGTTTTGTGCGTTGCTTCGCCGAACGGCACGGGCCCACGCACCCCCCCGCCCCCATCACCAAGGGCCAGCTCTCGGCTGCTGCGGGCGGTTGCCTTTTGGCGACTGGTCAGGGCCCCCTCCTCTCGGTCTGCCTGCGCTGCTGGTGCGAGCAGATCGACGAAGCACCGGCCCAGACCCAGAGCCCCCTCCCCTGTCCCTCCACATGCCGAAATTCGGAATGAAAAGACGCCTAAAATTCAGGAAGGGAAAAAACGCACAGACACAATTAATCGTCGATTCCCCAGAAAATATTGGAAAATATGGGAAGTGGGGGGAAGGCAAAAACCCGGAAAATATGGGAAAATATAGGGGAATATTTTTATTTGTGTGTATTTATTTGTGTGTCCCAGGGCCCCTTCAAAAATGCAAGAGCGACACTGCGAGCGTGGATTCGGGGCTGGCCGGAGGGGGCCACGCGCCCCGCCACAGTGCCACCGCCGGCAATCCCGTCTTGAGAGCTGTTCCGGCAGTTCCATTGAAAACTGCCCCTCCCGCTTCTACCGCAGCCTCTGTCGCCCTTGCTCCCCCCCACTCGCTCGCTGTCTTTTCACTAAAGATGGCCGTCGGCCATCCCCCCCATCCTTCCAACGTGCAGATGCCCGAGTAAAAGCAGCGGCAGTGACTCTGACCATCTTGGGCGTGGTTTGCCTTTTCAGCATGTGTTTACAGTCGGGGCCATTGTTTTTTCGACTGTTTCCAATCGGTCAGGTACGGCAGATAGGGTCGTCATACACCATGACGAGAGTTATATTGGAACGATGAGAATGAGGCCGAGTAGGAGAGGGAGGCAGTGGTGGAGGCGGAGGAGCAGTTTTACGCAAGAGAGGGTATTTTGTTGAATTTCGACGAGGCTTCGAAGGAGCCGTTGAGATTTCAAGTCTGGCACAATCCACCCCATGCCGCCAGCGGCGCCATTGATTTGCTCTCCGAGACTGCGAGAGCGAGAGGTGTGAACCAGGTCAGAACAGTGGGTCGGACGCGTGGAGCACACCCTCGGCATCCGTGCAGATGGTCCAGAGGAGGATCGGGCGAGGAGCAGAAAGAGGAGAGAGCCCTCGAGCTGCGACTGTAAGACGTTCCTGCTGCTGCAAGCCACGTTGGCGCTCCCACTCCTGATCCCTCTTCGTCGTCCTCCTTCCAGTTCCCTCCTTCTGCTCCCTCCCTGCCTCCTCACTCGTCATCACCTTCCCGTCCCCTCCTCTTCCTCCCCTCCCTCCATTGTCTCCTCCTCGCCCTCGCTCTCCTCCACATCCTTTTTTACGTTGCGACGATGTGGATCGAAGTGATCGCTGCGACTGAAATGCTCATCCCCCGCACCCCTGCGGGGGGGCGATTAGCTGAATAGTTCAGGCTTAGAAGCCAATGTAACCATCTGGGTCGGATGGAGGCCCAAACTCTCGGCTGCTAGGTCGATCCTGAGGCGAGATCAGACCACCAATCGAAGACCAGCCCCGTAAGGTGTTTCAGTGGGGGATTCGCCTCTCCAAGCCCGAAGGCAACAGCCTATATCCCCATCAAGGGGGGTACATCAGCCAGTGGGGCCCAGGCCATGCCAGTAGGCCTAGGGATCGATTAAATCATGTTTATCCGTTTTTTGACGACGCTGGCGACGACGACGACAATGACGACGAGAACGACGACGAGGACGAGGACGACGACGACGAGAGCGACGACGAAAGCGACGACGAGGACAACGACGACGGCGGCGACGACGACTACGGCGATGGCACTCCCGCCTCAGCCGCCGGGCGCGCGCCCGACGCGCCCCCCATCGACTCAGGTCGGCCTGTCCGGCAGCAGCGCCATCGTGACGTCCGTCTTCAAGGCCCGCCTGGGCCGCTCGCCGCGCCGTGCCCCCGCCTCGGAGGAGCAGCGAGCCGAGACTCGGAAGAAAAGGTACCGATGCGTGTGCGTATGTATGTATGTATGTATGTATGTATGTATGTATGTATGTATGTATGTATGTATGTATGTATGTATGTGTGTATGCATGCATGCATGCATGCATGCATGCATGCATGCATGCATGCATGTATGCATGCATGCATGCATGCATGTATGTATGTATGTATGTATGTATGTATGTATGTATGTATGTATGTATGTATGTATGTATGTGTGTGTATGTATGTGGGTATGTATGTTTTATATATATATATATATATATATATTATAAAAATGCACATGTGATGTGTATATATATAGAGATATAGGTATCTCTACAGCACTCCGCAGTTGCGAGTAAGAGTGAGGGGGCGGCGGGGTCGTCGGCAGTCTGCGAGGCTCAGAAGATGACCGCCGCAGGCGCCGCTTTTGAATCAAATGATACAACGAGCCCGCCGCAGGCGCCGAGTTTTTCGTCAAAGCAAGTGGGTGGGTCGTGGGTGGGTCGCGGGTGGGTCGCTTGCCATTGTGTGAAAGACAGGGTGCGAGCCCTGGGAAGGGCACTTCAATTGAACAAAAACAATGTGCCCCGGAGGGGGGGATCAAAAATAATTGTTCTCGTTCACAGGGGGTCTAGAGTTCCGACCATTTTCCTCCTCCTCCTCCTCCTCCTCCTGCCCACCAGTCCAGCGCGCAGGACGATGTCAGCGACGACGAAAGCACGCAACGGGGCAATACGCAGAACGAGGACGTCGAATTGTGGTCCGATTTCATCCGCATGAGTATCCGGGGAGCAGAAACACTGATGCTAAACATGCCATGCCTCATGTACTCCACGTCCGCCGAAGGGTGGCTTGCCGCTGGGCGAATACGGTTGCTCTTCACCGTTCGACACGCTGGACACAAAAAGCGTTTATGTGGAACCCAAATCTTAACCATCGACAGCAAGGACCACGGCAACATGTTGTCATGTGAGTCCGCCTACGTATCACATGTTCGAGGCCATTTCCACGTCCTGGTGTCCGACTCTCCACGTCCACTTCCGCCGATCGACTTCAACGATCACCAGTTCAGCTTTCCGACCTCCAACCTCTAGCATCCGACTCTCCAGTTCCACCTCCACCTATCGACCTCCACCGTCCACCAGCTCAGCACTCCGACCTCGAACCTCCAGCATCCGACTCTCCACGCCCATCACCAATCGTTTCGAGCGTCCTCTGGCTTTTTGACTTCCAACCTCTAGCATCCGACTCCACTTCCACCTCCACCTATCGACCTCCAGCGCCCACCAGCTCAGCATTCCGACCTCCAATCTCTAGCATCCGACTCTCCACTTCCACCTCCACCTTTCGACCCCCAGCGCTCACCAGCTCAGCATTCCAATTTCCAAGCACTAGCATCCGACTCTCCACGCCCACCTCCACCTATCGACCTCCAGCGTCCACCAGCTCAGCGTTTCGACCTCCAAGCTGCATGCGACTCTCCAACCATTCCCACCTCCACCTATCGACTTCCAGCGCCCACCAGCCCAGCATTCCGACCCCCATGTGGCATCCGATGCTCCCGATTCCAGACGCAAAGAGTGCAGCACGATCCCAAAGACACCGCGTGGCCAAGCACTGTCGTGAAGCACACAAGTCTGGAGAACAACGTCGTGAAGCACGCAAGCCTGCTTAACATTCTTGTGTGAACATCTGGAAAAACAGTGTCGTGAAGTACGCATCTCCCGGAGTAGGCAACCCGGCGCGCGCAGCCTCTCCCACGCGAGGCCCTGCCCTCGCCCGCCCTGCCCTTCGGACGCCCAGGCGCCTGCCCGCACAGGCGTTGCCTTTCGCTCCGTTCCGCTCGGAGGTGGATGGACCTCCTACCCTGACACGTCGATGAAGGAATTGGCCGTTTTCGGTTCGTGAGAGGGCGTCGCCGCCGTCATTTTTGCGGGTCCAGGTCCGCCGGTTTCGGTCCCAGGCTGTTTTCACTAAGGGGAGGTTTACTAAAGGGAGGTCTGTTCACCGCCGATCCGCTCACATGTCTGAGGCCACGGCCTCCACGCCACGTCCTCATGGGCACGGGCGGGCTCCCCGGAGGAGCGCGCGCGACTCTGGCGTGCGCTCCGCGAGACTTTGAGACGTCGCAGCACACTTGCAACATCGCGAGAAATCACGGCGGGGGCCCTAGACCCGTTTTCTTGCGGCTGTGTTCGAGCTGGACCGGGCTGTGATGGTCCCGGGTCCCGAAGCCAGGTGAAAACGCCCAAAGTGAAAAAAAAACATCTCCCGGATCTCAAAGACGATTTAGTATCTCCTCCTCCTCCTCCTCCTCCTCCTCCTCCTCCTCCTTCCCCCTCCCTTTCGTGCAAGAGCCATGACACGCTTGCCACTTGTTTTCCAGTAGCGAGAAATCAACAACAACAACAACAACAACAACAACAACAATCATTTTACCCGAACGCGTGGTGTTCTCCCCAGTGCCAGGGTTTTCATACGACACCAGGCAATACCCCCACTTCGTGGGGGGGCATTACAAGCTCTACCAAATATCCAAACGACTCTTCGCGACCACCCAAACCCAGCTTCCCGCCCTATGACGTTGGGACACTTCACTTCGTGGCGTGCGGACGACCGTGGCTACTACACTGGCGTGGGGTACACACCCACAGAACTTGGTCACTTATTCGGGGCGCGCATGTGCCCAGCATGGTGCAATTGTGCGCGCGCGAAGAAAAAACGAATGTGTCCCGCATGGTATTATTTGACAGGGATGATGGCCCTGGCAGGTGCGCAACCGTTGTCGCAGAAGTTCGAAAAAGTTGCTCGCAAAAGCCCGTTTGACAGAAATGTTTAAAAAGTGTTGGGTTTCCTACGAATCCGCAAGAGCGCGCGGGATGAGATTTTGACATTTTTTTGTTGAAAAACCATTGGTTTTTTGATGTTTTTATGTTAAAATCGCTCCGAACACTAAGCTTTTGGAAGGATTTCGTCTTGCGCGCGCGAATGTCCACTTTACCTTATTTTTTGCAAGGGATTCTTGAAATTTGATTATATTAGAACAAGAAATGTCATTTTATAGTGTTTTTTGCAAGGGAAAGCGGGGGGGAACAAAACAACCGGATCTTGATCACATCGAATTACCTGAGGCTTCCTCACGAAAATGATGAAAATGTAGCTGCGGCCTAGGCGGCGCAGGGGGGCCGTGCACCAGGGGCCCCAACAATAATTATTCTTTAGAATTAATAATGTTCAACAGCAACAGCAACAGCAACAACAACAACAACAAACAAAAACACCACCAACACCACCAACGACAACAACAGCAGCAACTGCAGCAGCAGCAGCAATCACAACAGCAACAACAACAACAACAGCAACAACTACAACAATCTGCATCGCGGAATCCCACTTCAGCCACGCACCCAGAAACAGCGAACGACCGTTCGGACCCCTCACTCTGACTTCTACCCTTCCCTCGTTTTTGCCTTTTTGGGCCTCCTGGGAGGCCTCGTGGCCACGACTGGACTTGCATCGAGATTCTGGTCAGAGCACACCGACAGAGGTCCGGGCAGCAGCGGTATCGGTATTTCTTGGTTTCTCCAGCGTCTTCCTCGTCGCCGTCCTCCTCGTCGTCGTCCCTGACGCCAGTCGAGACAACTTCGGTAGCAAATCATGCGGGACTCGTATGCCCTCGCAGTTCCGTCTTCTAGCGTCTGGTAATCGACGAGAAAGCGCCGATGTTGCGTCAACGAGCGTCGACTCGCGTTGGTTAGACTCGCTTCGCAAGAGCCAGCAAGACGGCCTGGGAATCTCCCACGAGTTGCCACAGAGATTTCGCTAGATGGTTCTCATCGTGGCAAACATGCGGATCACAAAGAAGGGTCCCATGGGGGAGCGGGGAACCCGAGACCGCCGGGTCCAGCGGCGATCCGGCGGCGGTTTCGCCTGAGGCTTCCTCACAAGTCATTCGGGAATGGTGCTGTCGCCTCAATGCCCGCTGCAGGTTTGGCCCGGCCAGCCACGATCTTCGGTGAGCAAGCAATGCGCTACAGTGCACATGGCCGTCTTCGAGTCTTCGCCGTGCTCACCCTGCTTCTCGTGTTCCCAGAGCTCCACTTCCGCGTAAGCTTCGGACTCAAACGTGCACACCCTACCGCACTGCTTGCGCCTCCTGGGAATACATGGGAACACCTATAGCCAGGTGAATATTTTGCTGGTGGAATTTCGACGGACTGTAAGAGGGTTCGTGGCTGGGGCGCGGGTCGCCCTGGCTGCCTTGTCAGACGAGGTCTGGTCGTCTTGTCGGCATCGCCTGCGAGAGCGGCTTTCCCTCGTCAGAATTGGTTGATAAAACCACGCCGTGGGCTGCTGAAACCGTTGGCCCTTGTAAAAATGGTGTGAGGCCACCCTTCTTGACGGCATAATTCGCTGACATGTTTCTCTCGTCTAGATTGGGTGCTGGAGGCCACGGCGTTTGTTGTTGGAACCATTCTTCTTCGTAAAATCTGGGTGTTGGAACCCACCCGCCTTGACGACATGATTTGCTGGAACCACCTTCCCTCATAGAAATTAGGCGCTGGAGCCACACCCCGCTTAGGGCTTCAAGAGGATGAAGAAAGTCGGGGTGGGGTGACGGAGCCCTGGGCTGGGTGTCCAAGCAATGTAGACACGCCTCGCTCTCAGACGGGGGCAGCCCGCGTCCGCGTGCGCGGGTGCGCGAGCGTGCGAGTGTGCACGTGAGTCCGCGTGCGCGTGCGCGCTGCACGACCCGAAGCGATGGCAAGGTCCCGAAGAAGAGAAAGCGGTAATGCATGCTCGGAGGTCCGCGCGGATTTCTTGGATCGGCGCTGGGCCCCCTCCAGAGCGCGCGGAGCGCGCCAGGGGCGGCGCCGGAGGCGCCGCCAGAAGGTTCCAGCTCAGAAGTCAGAATTATGTCCGAAAGTTTCTGTTTATGCCGCTTTCTGTTCATCCAAGTTTGGCTCTTTCTCCGAAGAGTGTTTTGCACTTAGGTGTTCTTCCTTTGGACGACGTAGGCGCAGCCTCGCCTCGCCTCGCCTCGCAAGGGCTCGCACTTCGGGGTTCTTACCTCGTTTCCCTCAGAATTGGTATGGTGTTCGAGTTTTCGCCAAGTTGCCGCTCATGCCGCCTCGTGGGCGTTTCGTGGGCGCTCCGCGTGAGGGTGGTATGCCGAGGTTGCGCTACGTTGCCGCCCGTGCCGCCTCGTGAGCGCCCCAGGCGCTGGGGGAGTATGCCGCATGGGCGCCACGTGCTCGGAGCTGACACGACATAGCTTACCAGCCTCGAACGTATCCCTATCCCTAAGATTGACACGCCAAAAGGCGATGGCAATCTTAGGGATTCGCCCTCAAAAAATAAGGGAATCCCTAATATTGGCATCGTGATGAGGAGGTGCCCAGCATAGGGATAGGGATATGTTCCAGGCTGGTAAATAGCCTAGAGCAGATAGCTTGCACCTTCTGATTTACACCACAGATATGACACCACAAAGCGTGCACCAACATCGCTGAGACCCCCCAAAGGCAACACCTCCAGGCTGCACCGCCGAGCTTCGTACAGCTCACACCATGCAGCTCACACCGCATAGTGTTCACCTCCATGGCTCACACCTTATAGTTACCACCAAATAGATTACACCGCACAGCTTCCCCCTCCTCAGTACAATAACGCACTGTTTGGGGTGTACGCTGGCTAACGTACATCTATAGTCTTGACGCCCCATGAGAAGGGGTGGGGGCGAGGTGGCGGGCGAGGTTGCGACACATTCGCGCCACGTGCGTCGGACGAGTTTCTGCCGAGGATGCGCCACTTTGCCGCCCGTGCCGCCTCGTGGGCGCCGCGGGCGCCCCGTGCGCTGGGCGGAGGGGGAGATTTGCACCACGTTGCCGGTCATGCCGCGCCGTGGGCGCTCGTGGACCCCGTGCGCTGCCGAGGGTTCTGCGGAGGTTGCGCCACTTTGCCGCCCCTGCGCGCCTCGCTGGCTTGCAGTGCTCCTCGAATTCTGGCTCAGGCCATATCCTCGGGGGCTCCCAGCCGGTGCGGTGACCGCGCCGTGTGGTGAGCCAGTGGGGATGCAGTGTAAACCCATGCCAAGGAACGCCCTGCTCGCCTCCAGGGTGCCCTGGGTTTCCTGGGTTTCGACGGTTTTGCTGTGGGACGCGTGGCGTTCCCACACCAAAAATCAGTGGGCGCCCTGGGGTCTCAGGGTCGAGCTCTCACTGTATGGGGTCAGCGCGCGGTTTCTTGGGCTCGGGGGGAAGTTTCGGCTTCGAGGTTCGAGGCTTTCGGACGCTCTCGTCGGTTATAGCCAGCTTTCCAGCCTCGGGATGCTCTAGCAGCTGCGCCTCGCCGATGGCATTCGGGGGGTGCCCGGATCGTCCCGAACGCCCGCCGGAGACTCGAGTTATCACCCAAAAGCCTATGATACAGGAGAAAATCCCAATCATAATCTTTTTAGGGTTGCAGGGCTATAGAGCTATATGGCTATATGGGCGGTTGGGCTATTGGGCTATAGGGCTATATAGGGCGATAGGGCTATATAGGGCGATAGAGCACCCGGACACCCGGGCACCCAGGCACCCCCGGGCACCTCCGGGCACCCTTGGGCACCTCTGGGCACCTATGGGCACCTCCGGGCCCCCCTGGGCACCCGGGCACCCGGGCACCCGGGCCCGCCGCCGAAATCGGCGGCACACCTCACCTAACCATATGAATCCGCCAGGACCTCTACAGAGGCAAGTTCTGATTGAGGAAATTCGGCGGCGAGCGAAGGGGGGAAGTGAGGAGGAGAAGGCCTTCTTAGAAGGCGGCGGGACTTCTCAGACGCCCTCTGCCCTTCCGAGAGGTTTTTTCGTGTCTTCGGGGAAGGCTGGGAGAACTTCTCAGAAGGCCGCGGGACTTCCGAGCCCTCTGGGAAGGCCCGCCCCTTCTCACTTCCCCCCCCCGCCCGCAGCCGAGTTATGGGGCCACCAGCTAGCACGGTTACGGTGGTCTTTTCGACGGGAACCTTAGCAGTTTTGGTTCAAGCCATTTTGATTCGAGACGTGTTGGCGCAAGTTGTTTGGCTCGAGCCATCGCAGTTCACACGCATCTGACTCGAGCCAGCATCGTGCTCACCATGCGGCCATCAACCAGAGTCTGGTTTCTGGCGTTGGGTTTGTCTCTCATAGCGGGCTTTGTTGACGTAATCACCCTTGTCAGGTATGGCGAGTTTGCAGCACTGCAGACAGGCAACATGATCTTCATCGGCCGCCTTGTATCAGAGTTTGCGTCAAGCGAAAAGCGTGACTCGAATGAGATTTGGAAAGACATCGGAGAGCACGCCGCAAACCTCTTCTCCAATTTCGGCGGGGTTTTCCTCTTCTGTCTCATCGCCAAACTCAGCCGATGGCCGGTAAGAATTGCGGCGCTTCTGCTTCCAATGCTCATGGCCGGAGGCGCTTTGATTGATTTGTTGACACCGCAGGGGAACAAATGGGCTTGTTGTCTGGTGGCGGCATCGATGGGAGCAATGAATTTCATATCGTCGCCGAATTCTGATCTGAAAGGCAAACTGTTCGCAATGACCGCACTCGCGACTGGGAACCTTCAAAAATGCGCCAAGATGTTCTTCAAGCTTGTCAGTGGCCACAGGTTCACATCAGCAGAGCTCCAGCAGACATGCAATGCCGTCACGACTGTTGTAGGCACGATGACTGGTGCCGCTCTGGCTGGCGTGGCATTGTCTCAGTATACATTTGGAGATGAGGAGCACTACAAAGCATGGTACTTGGTAATCGCAGCACCCGTGCAGTTTGTGATCGTATGCTACCACGACTGCTTGCTCAGACCCGAGGAAGCACCCCAAGCTGAAGAAATCCTGACTGCAACTGCACATTAGGCCAGCTTCAAGCGGGCATCTTTAATGTTCGCACGCCCAGGCGAAGACTTGGGGGTCATAATGCCAGCGGCGAGCCCAGTGGGGAAGCGAGGGGGGGCCGGCCTTCTCAGAAGCCGGCGGGACTTCTCGGACGCCCTCCGGCCCACTGAGAAGCCGTCTGTGGCTTCGGAAATCCGGGACAGGTTTGCCCCATCTCATCGGGCGAAGAGAACTATGCACATGCACCGATCCTGGCAAGGCCCATCCTTGACCCAGGATCGGTGCATATGCCTTCCTTCCTGGCCAAGAGAGGAGGGCGTATGCACCGATCCTGGGCTCAGGATGGGCCTGGCCAGAATCGGTGCATGTGCACAGCTCTTTTTCCTCTGTCTCACTTCCCCCCAGCGGCTCGCCGCCGACGAACAGGACGGTATCGCCTCGCCCGCTGAGCTTGTCAAGACGGCGCACATCTTGCGCCTGGCCCGGCAAAGGCCGTGGGCACGTTCATCAAGGGCGGAAAAGAGGGGGGTGATGACTAGGGGGGGGTGGATATCATGGCGGGGGCCATGATATTTCTCCAGATTTCATGGCTCCTCTTCTTGTTTCATTACGTCCCTGGCCCCCCCCCCTGGGCCGCGCACATGCCGCCGGCCATGATTTGCACCCCCCCCCCTCTTGGATACCCCCCTCTTGGCCGCTCCCGAGTGCACGTGGTCACACACGGCCCGCGGGTTGATGCCGCTTGGTGCCCGCACTGCTGCCGGGCCCGCAGGAAGCCGAGGGAACTGCCGGGGGTGGCGCCGCTCGCTGGACCGTGCGAGCAGTGCAGCTCCCGTGATGCTTCACGATGCGGCGGGCATCAGGGTTCATGTCGATCCGATCGATCCAGCTCGATCCGGTCTATCCCATGTGGCCTATCGATTCCAGCTGGCCTATTCCAGCCGGAATCGATCGAGGGCATCAGGTTCCATGTCGATCCGGTCGATCCCATTCGCTATCGGTTCCGGCTGGCCTATTCCGATTTGATTCCGGCACGCCGTCGACCGAGGTGGCCCGAGGTCTGCGTGGTGTTGTTGCGCATCCTGCCGCAGGCAATCCGTTACCAGCCCGGAACATATCCCTATCCCTATGTTGGGCATCTCCTCATCACGATGCCAATCTTAGGGATTCCCTTATTTTTTGAGGGCGAATCCCTAAGATTGTCATCGCCGTTTGGCGTGTCAATCTTAGGGATAGGGATAAGTTCGAGGCTGGTAAATCCGATCCGATTTCGATGTCGATTCCGTGGTCGAAGAACGGGCGGAGAACGGAGTGAGCTGGTGGGCGAAGAACATCGGGGACGCTTGTCCCAGGGCAGCTGGAAAGTTTATATCCCTACGGTGGCACTTCTGGATATAAACTTTCAGTCGAAGCATAATAAAACGCTATAAACACAAGCTTTTGGCGCTCCGCGCGGATTTCTTGGATCCGCGCTGGGCCCCCCCGGCGGCGCCTTCGGCGCCGCCCCTGGCGCGCTCCGCGCGCCAGCGACGGGGTCCAGCGCGGATCCAAGAAATCCGCGCAGACCGGCGAAAGTTTGTGTTTTATGCCGTTGTTGTTCCTCTATTGTACCCCTACGGTGGCACGTCAGGCATCAATCTTTCAGGCCGCCCTGGGGCAAGCGTCCCCGATGTTGAAAACGCGTTGGTTTGACGTTGCCCGTCCGCTCAACCAGGGCCGACCACTTCCCGCAGCCTGCGGTCCAAACGTTGTGCACGGGCGGAGCGGGGGGCGTGTCAGAGGAGAAAGAATCCATACCGCTACCCCTCGCCCGTTTTTCCCCTGTGTGGGCCTCCTGCGAGGCCCTCGTCGCCACCGCTGGATTCGCCGGGAGATTCTGGTCAGAACGCACGCCAGGAGAGGTCCAGGGAGAGCAGCGGCATTGGCACCTTTTGAATTACCCAGCGTGGGCAAGAGAGCTACGGTGAGGATGTTCCTTTCTATGGAATGTGCACAAGAGGCTTGAGACCCTGGTGGATTCCTTTTGAGGGTGGCGGTGATGTCCGTGGCCAACCCACGATTGGAGTTCCGCGAGCTCCCAGGCCCTGGAGTCCTTCTCCAATGGTTCCTTTCATCGTCTTCTACCCACTGCCCCCGCCGTGGAGGGCGGGAGCGAGGCGAGGGATGGCGGGAGCGTGGCGAGGGCTGGGGAGGCACGGCAGCACATAGCAGCGGCTGCTGGCCGAACGCACGCTGCCAGGGCCCTCCGGGGGAGGCACGGCAACCGCAGCCTCTCCCGCCCAGCGTGCGCGGCTTCGAGGGCACAGCCGTGCCTCGAAGAAGAAGAAACGCCTTGAGCATAAACTGTTGGCGCTCCGCGCGGATTTCTTGGATCCGCGCTGGGCCCCCCTTGGGCGTCGCCTCCGGCGCCGCCGCTGGCGCGCTCCGCGTGCCAGGGAGGGGGGTCCAGCGCAGATCCGAGGAATCCGCGCGGAGCGCCAAAAGTTTATGTTTATGCAGTTTTCTCTTTTTCTAGTGCCGAGGTTCCAGCTGTTGGGTTTTTTTTTGCTTTTGAGGAGCAGGTGAGGCGTTACAAAATAGCATGATCATGAATTGGTATGCAGTTGTGTGGGTCCCCTACGAAGGACGACCCGGGGCTTGGCTTCGCACATATTTCTTCTGCACCGCGCCAGCGTCACGCCTCCTCCCGATCGATTCCCCTTCCCTGAGGGAGGCTATCTGCCAATGTGTTTCCGTTCTTCTTCCTCTCCTCGTGATCACCCGGGTGTTCTTCCATGCACGTCGCTGGTATAGAGTATCGGCGCGCTGGTATAGAGTATCAGCAGCGAGGCATGCACATTGGATCTGCATTGGTGATAACATCTGCAGGTTGCCAGCATGACAGGTATGCAACGTCACCCGCCTGCAAATTGTCGTGTTGGAGGCAGTGGTTGAATTGGGCTTGATGAGCTGCGCGTGTGTTAGGATGATCGCCAGCTTCCATTGGATATTATCCATGCGCGATAACACACATGCAGCCATCCTCGACGCAAGGCTCATCAGTCAACAGTTGAAGCATTCGTTTTTCTTGTGCCTAGGCTTTGTCAGCGTGACAATCCACGGCTGGCCTCACAGTGTGGTTACTTGACTAGAGAGCTTTTTGCGATCAGTGCGAAGTTGTTCCACGTGGCCGATCGAACCAGGGCGTGTTGCCCACACAGGTGAGCGCCCTTGCTTTTTCGCCCGAAGCTGTTGCCGTGCCGATCCACCATGCTGCGGGCTGATGGCTGATCAGGGTCCGATGCCGATTGAACAAATGCACCACGAGAGATCCTCGGTCATCCCCTTCTGTCTTCTCGCGGAGCAGGCAGTTCCCCCGGCAATCCGCCACCGTGCCAGCGAAGGAGCACTTTCCGTGGCGACTTCTTTCCGAGTACCGCTCAGAAGGCCGTCGCATGTGACGCTTCTCGTCTCCACTACTGGAGGAGTCTTTCAAAGGGGCGTCTCGGAGAGGCCTCACGGCCAGTTTGGCCGGCCCTAGAGAGGGGGATCGGGAGGAAGCCTCCGAGGTAGACGAGGAGCGCACGAAGGCAGGCCGACGATGATCCCAGAACGGATTGCAGCGCCCCTCGAGATTGGAGGAGACAGAACACCGAGTCACCTCGATCGAAGTCGCGTACGGCGAATCACCGCCGCCACTTGCCCTCTAGGATACGGCAGGCTCGCGTCGTGTCGACCGGCGGCGACCCAGCGCGGGCGTTTAAGGCTGAACGCCGCCTGTGGCCCAGAATCGGTCCATCCTTGAACGATCCGGCCTTCTTGAAAGGGCCGATCGTTCAAGCTTGAACGACCCCTGCGGTGTCAGGAACCAACGCCAGAGTCGACACGACGCGAACCTGCCGCACGCCTATGTGGGCAATCGTTTGAGCAAATTTTGGCCACGCTATTGGACCATGCGTTCCCCAAGCCCTTGCGGAAGCCCTTCGGGGAACACGTGTGGGAGGACGAGGAGGAGGAGAGGGAGGCAAAAGGAGGATGAAAAGAATGAAGAGACCTCTTGGGTCATTCTTGGGGTCTCCAAGGCCTCTTGGGGCCTCCTTGGGCCTTTTGGGGACTTCGTGGGGGCCTCTTTGGCCGTCTTAGGGCGTTCCTGGCCCGTCTGACGCCGTCGGAAGCCGTCTTGGAGGCCTATCTGAACCGATTTGAGGCCCTGTTTGGGCGCTTCAGGGCCTCTTGGAGGCCATCATAGGCGATTTGGAGGCCTCTTGGGCCGTCTTGAGGCCATCTTGGGGCCGTCCTGGGGGATTCTTGGGCCGTCATGGTGTCTTAGGTCGTCGGAGGGCCGAAAGGAAGCAAATGGCAAAATATTTCAAAAACCCTAGCAGAATCAATGATGTTTGCCTTCTCGGACCCTCCTGGAGGACCTGTTGGGGCCTCTTGAGCCGTCTTGAGGGCCTCCTGGGCCGTCTTGGGCCGTTTGGGAGGCTTCTTGGGGGAACTTGAAGGCATCTTGGACTCTCTTGGGCCGTCATGGAGGCAATCTTGGAGCCATCTTGGGCGAACTTGGAGGCCATCTTAGCCGTCTTGGAGGCCATCGTGTGGCATCTTGGAGCCATCCGGAGCGGAAAAGCCCTTGCACACCATCCCGCCCTGAGCTTTCCGAGTCGAATCCCAAGGGGAGAGTCTTGAAAGAACCAACAACCTCTCAGAAATCTGGCACGTCAGGCACCCTTGTGATAAATCAACAGGGGGCGGCGGATCGAAGCCGCCTACGGCGAATCACCGCCGCCCCCTGCCTTTTGGAATCGCCCATGTGGCCGAACGTCGTGGCCAGAGCTCTGCCAAGCTATCGGACCATGTGTTCACCCAGCCGTTGTGGAAACCCTTCGGGGAGCAGGCTTGAGAGAATGAAGAAGCGGGGGAGATGGAGGAAAAATAGAGGAGGATGAGGAAGAGGAGGAGGAGGAGGAGGAGGAGGAGGAGGAGGAGGAGGAGGAGGAGGACACTTTGGGCCTCCTGGGAGCTTCCTGCGGGCCTTCTAGAGGCCTTTCGGAAGCCACCTTGGGCCTCCTGCAGGCGTTTGGGCGCTTCTTGGGGGCCTCTTTGGCCGTCTTAGGGCGTTCCTGGCCCGTCTGACGCTGTCGGAAGCCGTCTTGGAGGCCGCTCTGAACCGATTTGAGGCCCTGTTTGGGCGCTTCAGGGCCGTCTTGGAGGACATCATGGGCGTCTTGGGGGCCTCTTGGGTCGTCTCGAGGCCATCTTGGGGCTGTATTGGAGGTTTCTTGGAGCGTCACGGGGTCATCTTGGAGGTTTATCGGGCGATCTTGGGGGGCTCGCGGGCCGTCTTGGGTCGTCGGAGGGCCGAAAAGAAGCAAATGTTCAAACATGTCAAAAACCTACGGAAACTGAATGATCTTGACCTCTTCCAGCCCTCTTGGATGACCTCTTGGATGCCTCTTGAGCCGTCTCGGAGGCCTCTTGGAGGCCTCTTGGAGGCCTCCTGGAGGCCTCTTGGGCCATCTTAAGCCGTCTAGGTGGCTTCTTGGGCGGACTTGGAGGCACACGGGACCCTCTTGGACCGTCTTGGAGGCTATCCTGGACCATGGCGGGCCATCTTGGGCGCACTTGCAGGCCATCTTGGGCCATCTTGGAGACACGCCCAGCGTCCACGCCCCCCCCCCCCTGGCATCGGGCCCCTGGCTGCTGCCTCGCCCCTCCTCCTCCTCCTCCTCCTCCTCCTCCTCCTCCTCCACCTGCTCCTCCTCCTCCTCCCCCTTGGCTGTCTTGGAGCCCATCTGGGCCACCTTGCAGACGTTTCCGGGGGCAGCTCGGCGGCCCTGCGGGTGGTCGGCGCGCGGGGCCGAAGCCCGAGGGCCCCTCCTGTGGCCCTCGAGCTCGCCGTTGGGGTGCCTCTTGGAGCGCTCTTGGGCGCGCTTGGGCCCGCCTGGGAGGCATCGCTGGGACGTGTGCATTTTTCTGTCGGCGAGGACCATCGAGGAGCATCCTTGACCATTTGGCGGAAAAACCACGCACGAAACGGAAAAAAACACAGGGAATGGACTTCCGAGCGATGGCGAGCTCTTGTCGGGAGCGGCAAAGAGGGGGGTGATGACTAGGGAGGGGTGGATATCATAGCATGGGCCATGATATTTCCCCAGATGTCCTGGCGCCTCTGCTTATTTCATTACGTCCCTGGCCCCCCCCCTTGGGCCGCGCACATGCCGCCGGCCATGATTTGCACCCCCCCCCCTCTTGGTGTCTCACGAGTACATGAGTGTCTCATGCACTCGTGACCCCCCCCGGTCATCTTGGTGTCTTATGAGTGCATCGGCAGCGAAAAAGGCGAGGAGACACACATCATTGGTGTCCCTTTGATGGCCGAGTGGTGTTGGCTTCTGGGGGGGGTCTAGGGCCGTCTTGCGGCCCTCTTGGGGCCTCGGCCTCTTAGAGGCATGTTGGAAGCCATCTTGAACCATCTATGGCCATCTTGAGCCATCTTAGAGGCCATCTTCGAGCATCGGACGCCATGTTGGAGTCATCTTGGGCGAAACAGGGCCCTCTGCCAGCTCCCCCCCACCATAAAACAAACCTCAGGGAGGGGAGGGGGAGGGTACACCTCCTCGAGGGAAGATGGCTTTGGAATAATAAAGAAAGACATGTTCAGACCACCTACGTCCACAGTGCTGGTGGGATTGCTAGCATCCGTTTGCCGTTCCCCACATCCAGAGTGGGGTTCGTGTTTTCTCTGGACGCCCTCCGCGCAGGAACCTCCCTCCCACTCTCCGCCTCACTCACCCATTCACCCCGTCATCGGCCATCATCACCATCGGTCATCATCATCATCACCACCACCATCATCATCATACTCAGTCACTCACCATCGATAACCATCACCATCGATCACCAGCATAATCAACATCATCACCATCACCATCACCATCCCCGCTATCATCATCATACTCAGTCGCACATCACACACATTCTCTCATCACTCAGCATCATCAAGCGGGAGCCTCGTCTGTGAGTGATGTGTGAGGAAGTCTCAGGCGGGAGCCCCCTTCCTATGGGGCCCGCACTTCATGTTGATAATCCGAGCGGGTCATCCTCGAACGTGTAACTGTCGTCACTTGTGGGCTTCTGAGGCCATATGGGGGAAGTATCAGGCGGGAGCCTCGTCTGTGAGTGAACTGTGAAGACATCTCAGGCGGGAGCCCCCTCCCTATGGGGCCCGCACCTCTCGTGCTTCTTCCGGGTCGTCCTCCGGTGCGCGCTTCATTTGTGTCGTCCTCCGGCGCGTATCCGCCTGGACATACGTCGTGCGCTTCCTCTGGGTCGTGTTCCGCACGAGGCGGAGGAGGAGGAAGAAGGAGGAGGAGGAAGGAGGATGCAGGACAACAACAAAAGCAGGAGGGGATGGAGGAGGAGGAGGAAGGAAGCAGAGGGCGAGAAGGACGAGGAGGACATGGAGGAAGAGGAGTGCCCTAGGAGGCCCCAGGATGTCCCGGGAGGCCCAGAAGGCTCCAGGAGGCCCCAAGAGGCCCCAAGAGTCCCCAGGAGGAAGCAGGAAACCTAAGGAGGAGGCAGGAGGAGGCGGAGGCAGAGGAGGAGGGGGGGGCAGATGGAGACGAGGAGGGAGAGGAGGATGCGGAGGAGGGAGAGGAAGAAGCGGAAGATGGAGAGGGAGGAGGAGGAGCAGGAGAAAGAGGAGGAGGAGGAGAAGATGGAGGAGGGAGAGGGAAAGCAGCAGGAGGAGGAGGACGCAGGAGGCAGGAGGAGGAGGAGGAGGTGGTGGTGGTGGTGGAGGAGGCAAGAGGAGGAGGCAGGGGTT